>JABASH010000302.1:0-45184 GCA_019776445.1 Tomocerus maximus | reverse complement strand
GGAGTCCGGATGTCGGGTTCAGTGTGATTCTCAAGATTTTGAAAAATGTAATAAATAGTTGTTTACAAAATTACGATTTATTATACGCCCTTATTGGGGCGAGCTTCTGAATTACGTTTTAAAATTCATGTTGAAACTACGTAATTTTTTGGTTTTATGGTTTGTTGACCACTGCCAGGAAAACACATTGTTATTTACACATGCCAAACAACAATTACTACTGCATCAAACTGAAAAATTCAGCATAATAAAATTTTGTAGATTGAGCAACTTAACCCATTTTAATAAACTCTTCAGTTTGCATTATCTTTCATTTGTGAATGGTATGATTATAGTTGGAGTTGGAAATGCTTATATCAGACTTCAACTGTCATAATATTAAGTGAATGTAGGTGTGGACTTAAAGTGTAAACTAAGTACTTTACTTTTATCCAAATGAAGGCACTTGTGTTTGTGAAGATTGTTCTCATTAGTGGCAAACACAATTTTCCAGCAATGAGAGTTAAATTAAAGCTTGATTGATTGATTATATGATAATTGATAAGTAATCGACTATTAGTAATCATTAAAAGAGTTTCCGTTTGTTAACCATAATTTTAATTCGACAATTAGGTCGATGATAAGAAAAATTGATCAACAATTTTCAAGTTTTATTACGCTAATTAATATTATTAGGTAACTATAATAAATAGAATAACCAATAACTATGGAATGATAAGACTATTAAACTGCTGATTGAATGTTAATGTATGACAATCGTGACCTTCATGAGTGTTGTTTTTTGCATGCTGTAAGAACTATAAAGTGTTATGTATGTAATGGGAATCATTCAGACCGCTTCCAGTCTTATCCAGTGTCGAGTCGACTATTCCTGGACGATATAATATATTTATCTATATATTTATTACAATTTTCAGGTTACGTGAGTTACATATAATATTTCCTTTAGCATAGTTCTTCTAAACCCAAAGATATTATCAAATTATTATTCTCTTAGCAGGTAGGTAACATCTTTACAATGGGAAAGATTTCGCTCATTGGTACTTTTCTGCTATCGTCAATATTGCTTGGAGTAAATGGGGCTCCGCCAGCATCATGGCGTGAACATTGGTTCGAACACAATCAAAATGTGCAACGTGTTTTCATGAACGATGAAGTCGCAGTGTATTTTGACAGTGATGTAGTGAGCACCATTACTTGGCCCAACAACTACCTGACAGATGTTTGGCGTTATGTGAAAAGAGTCTATGGAAATTTTGGCACTGAAAATAATTTGTATGCAATTTTCCACGCTAGAAAATACAGCGGTGGACATCCTTCGACTTATTTCGACGCAAGTCATGATAACCGAAATGTAATTGACGTCGGTTCATCGGCAGCAGATGCATGGACTTCGGGACAAGGAAATGATCTTGATATTACAACCCACGAAGTTGCTCACATCGTAGAAGGTGCATCTCAGAACACTCACAATTCACCGGCATTCCCCATCTGGGGAGATAGCAAATGGGCAGAAATATTTAACTACGATGTCTACCTTGGGCTGGGAATGACCTCCGATTCGGTACGATGGTACAATCTCTGTGTGAACTCCAGGGACAACTTTCCCAGACCAAATACTACGTGGTTTCGAGACTGGTTTTTCCCCATCTATTCTCAAAATGGTCAAACTGCTGTACTCAGTAGATTTTTTGTTCTCCTCTCCCAAAACTTCCCTAAGAATGGCAATAACTACTCACGAGATATGAATTGGGGAGAATTTGTTCATTTTTGGAGCGGAGCAGCCCGAAGGAACTTGCAGAGTTTGGCCACGGAAGCGTTTGGATGGTCAAATGAAATGGACACACAATTTAGACAGGCTCGAGTAGACTTTCCTCGCATTACTTACTGATCCTTTCCGAATTAATACTTAATATGAATTTACAACATATTACAAACTCAAATAACATATTACATATTTTTTATTCGACAAAAACCAATTGGAAAAAAAATTCCCAGAAATCTATTAAAATCATGATATTTTATTCCTTTGGATTTATTTGGAATTGCATCCTACATCATAGTTTACTGGCATGAGTGTGCGGTAAGTTGTAATTTATATAATTATTTGGGTTGATTGATGATAATTTTGTAGCTAATTGTTAATCAATGTGCCCTATAAATCCAAATGGTAACATTATCCAGACTAATCAAATTTTTTACTGGACCGACTGTAATACTTAAGTACGGTGTGCTGTAGAACTAATAGAACACATACTGCGACTGGAAAAATAAATTCATCACATGAAATGCACCGAGATAATTCTATCTGTAGGTAGGGTCAGGGTACTAAGTATAAGACAAGACAATATGATAAGACAAGACAATAATGCTCTTTGGTTGCATAAAGAAAGTTTACAATGTATTGTATTGCACAACAATTAGAAACTAACGATAATATATAAACACGTAAGCCTTTAATTAATTATGGGTAAGGAATATGGGAATGCCCACCGCCCTTTTCCAAAAGCCCTTTTACAAAGAAAAAATTCAGGTAAAAACAACGTATTTACATCTTAAATGCATCACACGAGTTATTATTGAAGAAAGTTAGATTTCAAACCGATGGAAAACCTGTGCCCAGTAGGAAAATTCCAGACTCAAGACCCTAAATATATAAAGCTACACCGAAATTAAAAGCATTGTCATGAAAAACATTGAAAAAAGCTGATTACAATAAAACTACACACTTCACTTCACTTACATTTACAAAAAAGCTCCGTACACCGTTGCAGGAAGAAGGCAAACCACATTACCATAACCAGGAAAACACATTATCATTTATTATTAATTATTATTACTGCATCAAACTGAAAAAGATCAGCATAATAAAATTGTACAGAGTAACTTGAACCATTTTTACTTAAGTAGTTCTTCAGTTTTACATTATTTTTCATTTGAAATTAGTATACAGATGATTTATATTTGGAAATGTGGTGTGGTCTATGTAAGACATCAAATTAATTGTCATACATAATGTTAAGTGGAGGTAGTAACTATAAGTACCTATGCTTTACTTTCTCGAAATGAATGCAATTGTGAAGATTATGCCCTCATTAACAACATACGCAATTTTCCAGTAAAGTGAGCTCAGAGTTTGATTGATTGTAATACCTACTTGATATTGATAAGTAATCGACTATTGGGAATTATTAAAACAGTTACCCTTTGTTAACCATAATTTTAATTAGATTAGGTCGATGAACCTGTACTGTAATGATTAATGATATACAGAATAAACAGCCGATTTATGCTAATGTAAATGCTGACAATTGTGACCACCATGAATGTTGTTTTTTGCATGCTGTAAGAACTAATGAAGTGCTATGTATGCGATCAGAATCATTCAGACAGATTCCAATCTAAAGTTCAAAGTCGACTTTTCCTGGACGAAGCTGTGAGTAACTTATTCACTCCATAATAGATAGTAATATATTTATTACAATTTTCAACATCTTTACGATGAGAAAGGTTTCGCTCATTGATTCTTTTCTGCTATCGTCAATATTGCTGCTGCTGTCGAGTGCTGCCACTTACTGCTGTCCAGTAAATGGGCCTCCGCCAGCATCATGGCGTGAACATTGGTTCGAACACAATCAAACTGTGCAGCGTGTTTTCGTGAACGCTGACGTCGCAATTTATTTTGACAGTGATGTAGCGAAAACCATTACTTGGCCCAACCAATACCTGACGGATGTTTGGCGTTATGTGAAAAGAGTCTATGGAAATTTTGGCCCTGAAAATAATTTGTATGCAATTTTCCACGCTGGAAAATACGGCGGTGGACATCCTTCGACTTATTTCGACGCAAGTCATGATAATCGAAATGTAATTGACGTCGGTTCACCCGCAGCAGATGCATGGACTTCGGGACAAGGAAATGATCTTGATCTTACAACCCACGAAGTTGCTCACATCGTAGAAGGTGCATCTCAGAACACTCACAATTCACCGGCATTCCCCATCTGGGGAGATAGCAAATGGGTAGAAATATTTAACTACGACGTCTACCGTGGGCTCGGAAGGAATGACGATTCCGTACGATGGTACAATCTCTGTATGAACAACAGGGATACATTTCCCAGAGCAGATACTGCGTGGTTTCGAGACTGGTTTTATCCTCTCTATTCTCAAAATGGTCAAACTGCTGCCTTAAGTAGATTTTTTATTCTACTCTCCGAAAACTTCCCTAAGAATGGCATTAATTACTCACGAAATATGAATTGGGGAGAATTCGTTCATTTTTGGAGCGGAGCAGCCCGAAAGAACTTGCAGAGTTTGGCCACGCAAGCTTTTGGATGGACAAATGAAATGGACGCACAATTTAAACAGGCTCGAGTAGACTTCCCTCGTATTATTTACTGATTCATTCAGAATTAATACGCAATATTTGCAAAATGGTAGAATCTACTACTCGCAGATAACAACTAGTATTTATTACATAACTTATGTTCGACAAAAAACAATGGGAAACAATTAGTTTCAGAAATCTATCAAAATCATGATATTTTATTCCTTTGTATTTATTTGGAATTACATCCTATATCTACATCATAGTTTACTGGCATGAGTGTGGTAACTTAATAAATATTTTTTGCGTCGATTGATGATAATTGTAGCTAGCTATACCATCAATGTTATCATATAATCCAAATGTTAACAATATCCAGACTAGTCAAATGTTTTAGGTACTGGATTGACTATAATAATACTTAAGTACCTACATAAGGTATTCTATAAAACACATACTGCGACTGGAACAATAAATTCATCACATGAAATGCACCGAGATATATTATAGCTATAGGTAGGGTACATAATACATAATGCTCTTTGGCTGCAAAAAAATGTTCACAACATAAAAAGTTGTCGAATAATACAGACATAATACAAATAAGTATAGTACCTAACGAAAGTTGTAGAATAATATAGACATAATACAAATAAGTAGTACCTAACGAAAGTTGTCTCGAGATCAATGAAGATAGTAAACAATTTTTGATTACATGTGCCCACATGTAGTAAGGCATAATAATGAATACTATAGGGAAGAATTACAACTAGCAAGATGTACAAAGATAAAATACACAAAGTAGTACCTACCTAAAGTAATATAATAATACAATTCACATTTAGCATGGGAGGGTCAATTTTAATAATAGGGAGAAAACATTGCATGTTAAAAGACTATTTGAACGAAAGTATTTTCCCAGAGTACCAAGGTACCAACCAATATCAAGTTGAGCACCACAATAAAAAATAGGTTTTTAAAATGTAAGCCTTTAATTAATTATGGGTAAGGCCTTTTGGAATGCCCATCGCCCTTTTCCAAAAGCCCAAAGAAATTGTCCAAATCTGATCTCAACAATCAGCATCACCAAACGTACGAGCTACGAGCTCTCAAGTTTGCAAAGCCGTAAAAATGTATTATGCTATTCTGCAAATTCAGGTTTAGATAACGTATTTATATTGCAATCTGTAGTTTGTATTTATTTTGTATTATAGACAGACTAGGGACATGAATACAAACACAAACTAAAGGTAGCTTAACAGATTTCTTTGAATATGATGGTGATTTCGCACCATCACTGAATTATTACGTACATATAGTCACAAATCTATTACCTGATTTTGCAAAACTGAATCTTTAAGTGATAAATTATTTTAAACTGACTTTTGCTAAATCGAACTATACTTCCACCATTTTCATGAATTTAAATACAGGCCTAGGCCACATCTACATACTGTGGTTGCGAAAAGTCTAAATCTACCATTGTCGGTTGAATACTACTATCATCCTCCTTAGGAAGTCTGTACGACTCTGGAAGTTGGTGTTGTGGAATGTGAGCTGCTAGCATATTCTTCCATCTTGTTTCATTTGAATCGGCAATTTTAAGTTTGGATTGGGTTCGTTGCGACATAAGTGGTCTAATCATTGTAAAGAGAACAGAAAATATTTTTGGAGCTGAAAACAATAGACGGGATAATTTAATAATTGAAAATAATTTAAGTTTGCGGACTTAAGAAATGATTATGATTGCCAGTAAGAATTTTTAGTACCTTTAATCACCAAAGCAGAATTCATTAACTCTGGGTAATGAGCCTCAAATCCACGCAATGCTTCTAAGTTAGCCTCGATTGCTAAAACGAAATAGAAAAGTATATTATTGGGAACTACATTTAAAATCATTTTAAACATGCCTTGTGTACTTATAAGGATATTCTAAAACATGTGTATGAATATATTATAGGGAATGCTGTCACAGTATCGTATAGAGATTAAAAATACATAATATATAGTCAATTCATAGGTTTTATTCCAGAAAAAGTACTCCATTATTTACCTCTGAATTTTGTCATTTGTCTAAAAGAGAATCCTTCTGAGTTCGCAATTATCACAAATTGATTTGCTGGTGGTTTGATTGCTGCAATGCATTTTTCCAGCATTTGATTCATGTATTTTAGGTACTCGTCCCGTCGTCCAAAGTCAGTGAAATCCCACGGAGTCCAAAGTCCGTAAGGAAAACATAGCACTAAACATGAAAACCATAAACGATATAGCAATTTTCAGACAGGGTCAGTAATTTGTTAATTTTTAAGTAAATACCTGGTCTGCCTTCGTTATCCGTTCCAATTATATTGTAAGGACAAGACTTTATCATATCTTCAGCTGGTTGCCAATCTAAAATAGTTTCCATCTCGTTTTCTTTGCGCCATTTGATACACTAAAGAGAGTATTGAAGTACGTAAGTTTCTTTTCAGAGGACATCAGACAAAAAATAAAACTGGTTCTTACATTTTTTAGCATTGCTGTGGACTTTTCCAAATTGAATTCACGAGCTACAAATTAGAATCATCATTCAAGAACATTTAGAAATTCTCTACTCAATGACTGATGTCTACTGTGGAACAAATATTTTTAGATATTGAATGAAAAATATTATTACCAATAAGCCACCTAAGGAGATATGTGTCATCGGAAACTTTTTCTTCAGGCAATATATCTGCCACTCTGCATCGAAACTGTAATTAGATGGTAGTATTGAATTATCAGTTAAAATCATACGATAATATTTGTAAACAAAATTAATAAGATAATGAATTGCAATTATTGGAAACAGTAAAGTACGGGTACCTCAGTCAAAATCTTCTCCTCCTTTTCGGAAAGTATCGGTGTTATACCTGAATTAGACATGTTCGCAAAATATTGATTTTCTAAACCAATTGCCACGGAGTAGAGTATAAATGGATATTATTTGTTTAGGACGAGACACTATTTATAAAGGACGGTCGAAGAAAGACTATCTTTTTCGTCTGGAATGTTCAAGTTTAATGTTCTGAAAAGAAATGAGCAATGATAAGTTACGAATTAGAGTATAGCCAAACTAGTTTTGTGGGATGTGGTGGGAGTTTCGGCACTAAACACACCTGGCGTATATTAAATAGTAGAGAACCCTACGGAACTCTAGAATTTTTTGATAGTTAAACTAGAAGCATGTCAGATCAGCCAAGCATGAAGCAATATGGTAGGTACGTAAAGGTAACCCGGCATGAGCTAAGTATGTAGGTATGTATAGGTACCTATGCGAAGTTAGACTTGATGTCATATCATTAAGGTAACTAAACTTCAGTTGCGAGATGCTTCAACCCTCGCAATTCTCAACACGGTATGGTTATAAAGTAATTCGATAGTAATTTATCGTGCTGTGAATAACGTCCAGTTCTCAGTACTCCAAGGTTTCTGTCCTTCTTTCCAAATGAGACCTGCTCTGAGTTAAACAATAAAGCATTGGTATTAATTTATATGAATGATACCAAATTACACAATAATATTAGTACACAACAATAATAAATGTGGTAAATTCAACGAGATTTTTACTATTTAAGAATATACATCAAGTTCATCGCTTGAAAACACAAAACCACCTAGTTGCTTAGAAAATATATTTGAGTCAAGAGTTGACCTTTCTTTATCTTTGTTCCATGGCCACTTTACATAGACAATTGCATAATTCATGGATTCGTGAAACCATCTATCTCAGTTACTAATCTGTATTTGTATCATATCATGCATAGACAGAATAGAAAATAGACTCCACTTTTATGTAAATGTGTTCAATTTTTATAACACCTAACACCTCTAATCTGTATTGGTATTGGTTAGTGTTAGAAGGATAGGATATTATTTTACCTGGTTTTCCATACAGATTGTAGATTTTTTGATGTCGGAAGAGATAAGAATTTTTGATTGTATCAAAACAGTGGTGATTAAATGGTCTAGTTTTCTACCCGGAAAAGACGAATAAATGTCTGATGTTTGCACTCGAAAACTATGCTACATATAATAAATTAGCTAGGTACTTTTGCCATGCCGTCATAAGTATCGTCATCATATGCCTAATGCCTACTCAATTACTGTTGTTACTATTAAAACTCTGTAAATATGAAAACGTTCTCTGCAACATCAACGCAATAGTTTGTTCCATCGGGTATATAAACCCATTTTGTCTTGGAATTTAATTACCATTTGTTAAGCAAGAACGTTAAATGACTAGGAGTACAAAAAACAAAACCTAACCTAACACAGACCTAGACCTACATTATATAAAGAAATAATAGTAGGGTATGTATGGTATGGGGCAAGGGGCATACACTATAGGTATCTAATGTTGGCCTAGCACAAACACAGTTAAAATGCTGGAACTTGGAGGAATGAATATTACGAAATGCCTTTTGGTTACACCATTCAAATATACATAAAATTACAATATAGATTGTTCTATCTCCCAAGGTAGTAGGATTGTCATTTGTTGCGTAAATAACATTTTAATAATGACTATAATCCTACCATGCATGCATGTGATTGATACTAAAGAAAATATTGATACTAACTACAATTTACAATTTAAATGGGTAGGTACCTATAATGTAGATGAGGATATTGGAAAACGTGACAGAATTCCATATTGTGAGTCACTTTTAACTTTGTGTTTATATAGGAAAATAAAATTTCTCTTTGTGCATAACAATAGTCAATAGATTTCGGAGATATTTTCCGGTGGCTTTCGATGCACGATGATCCATAATTAATAGAGTTGGGGTTATACTGCCTTATAGGAAGTTAGCGAAGTAATCCAATATGTGCCATGTCCAATTTCAGTGGCATGACTGTTACATTACTCTGCGTATGAATAAGTCATGCCACACTAGCCACACTCAGAAAAGAAGTCTATATGAAATTATTTACACCGTGCACGATGTATTATTTTGATAGGACAAAAAGCTGTCTCTTCCCTTTAAAAAGCTGTATAAACCAAAGTGAACTAACTTACAACAGCTGTTTGTAATGTATTACACGAGTAACTAGACTGGCACGAGCTAGAGTTTGTGCTGATCTAACTTCCTATTCATCTTCTCAATTCATATAGCATGTATGTAGTTCAAGTGCAGGATATATAAATTCTATTCTATAGGGATCTTTCATGTATATATGAAAATGAGCGTGCCTTCTGCAAGCTTTAGAACTTTAGCACTATTGATTCCTTCAAAAATTCATTCATGCTTTTACATTGGATTTCGTTCACTATTTCATGAGGATCTGGGTTAAAATATTTAGCATATAGGAATTGTAACTGTAAGAATACAAATGTGTAATTTGGTTGGAATGTACCAGGGGAGTTAATTCAAAGAACTCAATATTATTATTGCAATGTAAAACTGTAAAACAGACGTAAACGAAGACCTATATTATAGCACCTAAGAAATCTGCACAAAAGATCACCGGTAATATTGGCGTTACAAATATTACTAAAATTCTTTTATGTAAACAAAGTACTATCCGCAATGTAATAGCCTTTAAGAATGTTATACATAATGCATAGGGTACAGATAGCTAAAAGACGAGACAGAAATGTAAGTGCATGTAATATGTAAAGGAAATAGAGCATCATAGAAGCAAATGCACATATCCGGCCAGCTTGGCTAATTCTCAGTGTAAAATGTACGACGACTCGTCCCTCTTCTTCTTTAATATTGTTTTCGCCAACAACTAAAAAGTTTAGCACAGTCAGAGACAGAGAGGTACCAAGTTGTGTATGCTACATACATGTAGATAGACGTAGGAAGCGAATTAGTAGCTTTACAAAAATACATACAAAACACGAACAGATACAAATATATAAGAAGGTTTCTGTATACATCCCGCAACATTTCAAGTCCAGCAATTGACATTTAGCTCAGAATCAGTGAATTTTTCAGCTGTTTCCCTTTCATTTCCTCGGGATTTTGTGTCATTTCCTCTTATTCACATTTATTATGTATTTCTTTACAAACTAATCATCATTACTCTATTTATGTACACACTTATTAGAGTATAATGTACATACATACATCTTATTACTAAGTTTTGGCACAGTTGAATTGTACTTATATCGAGTATTGATTGCTAAATGTTTAGTGCAAGGAATACCAAAACAGACATTAGTAGAGAAACGCTTAAATTGGTTATTGATTTCATTAGTAATTCATTTGACATAGCAAAACACGATATTACTGCGACATCACCTTTAGCAGAGTTGTTTTGCCTGTTTAGTAGTATTAGTAGTGTAAATTCATATAAGTAATTGCGACATGTTAGTAGAAACTTGTGCACAACTTAGAGTCGTTTGAGAATATACAGGAAATAAGTGACAACTCAAAGAGAAACTAAAATGAATCCGTTTCAACATTTGGGATTTAATGTTCCGTCAAAGTATCTTTTTCAATTACCAACAAATCACTCAGGAGAAAATAAGTTCATTCTTGCAGCTCATATCACTTGGATCAGGTATGTAAAATTTCTTCTATAAAAAAATTCAATTAGTTAACTAGGCACGAAAGATGTTCTGATTATAACAATTATTATCGAACTAATTGTAATTCCTTGTTCTTTCAAACTGCTTGGTCGGTTTCCCAACTTTTCGGTTTTTTGAAACCATAATTTATTCGCTTTGGAATTAAAGAATTGTTTTAATAATGTAGTAATATGGGTGTATTGTATTACTATACTTACAGAGAAGTCATATCTGAAAATCGGATTCCGGCAACGTTTTTGTCACACGAGAGATTGACAGATGATGAAGTTCATGCTTTTCTAAGTCAAGGCATATGTCAGCCTTTGGGACCAAGATGGATTTTTCTATTTTTCACAGTATGTCACAATTTTCTATGAATAAAAGACTAATTTTATATGATAATTGTTTTCAACTGTTGATGATAATTTGTAGGCATTAAGACTTCCCAAGCGAACAAGTTCGTTCAAAGCACTTGATATTCCAACAAACATTCCCCAACCTGGAAGAATGACTTGGCCGCAAGTGATGGATTTTATTGGAGAATCAAATTTCAACTTTGTATGGGAGCAGCCGTATATAAGTCTTTTAAATAATACTGAAGGAGACGAAGAGCTGAGGGCTTCCTCGGGTCACTCAGACGAAGAGTCTTCAGTACAAATAGAAGACACAATATATTTATCGAAACTTTTGAAACATCTTTATATCAATGTAGAAGAACCTTCGGAAGAAACATCAGCGGACGGAACGCGCTTCCCAATATCAAACTTAAGTCAAGCATTAGCCATAATTAACGTTCCTGGTACAAGTAATGCTACTGGAGGAAATTCCAAACTTGAAAATTCTAACGGGATTTATTCCTACTTTCTCATTTTCCATCCATACACTGCGAATACATTACAAGAAGCTGTCACATTTTCCCCACAAAAACTTAGTTCGTACACAAAACAAATGTTTGTTATTTACCAAATACTACAATATCTTAAGGACTTTCAAACTCTTGGCTTACCTACTGGAGATCTGACTCTAGCCGATTTCAGGACGGATGAATGCCTCTACTTAAGTGTTATCCCGAGTTTGTCAGATATTTTGAACCAGTTGAAATGTGTTAACACTTGTTCCGTAAAAACCTCCAAAGTAGATCCTAGAGTGGAAAATATCTTGAAATTCGTCGTGAGAAAAGTCAAAGGCTGGGAAATAGATAAGAGTCAGTTGGATTCTCTACAGATTGATCCAAAATTAATTGAATTGTTAATTCGTCATTGGTGCGAAGGACTTATTTCGAATTATGAGTATTTAATGTTCCTTAATTACCTCTCTGGTCGTTTATGTGATGGAAACCCTAATTTTCACCCCGTATTTCCTTGGGTCACTGATTTCTCTCAGGCGCAAGGGGGTTGGCGTGATTTAACCAAGTCAAAATTTCGTTTGAACAAAGGCGAACGACAGCTGGATTTGATGTACGACGAGTGCGGAAGTGGAGATAACACTGTAAGAAAAATAATAATATATATTGTACTATCAGCCCATAAATCTATTAATCTATTCCGAATTAAATATTAAACTTACTGGAATTCTGAATTGAAAATTCTGATTATTACTATTATTGTGTCAATCTCCCCCAGGTACCTCACCATATTACAGATGTTCTCTCCGAAATTACATACTATGTTTACACAGCAAGAAAAACTCCAAAACAGGTTCTGTGTAAATTTGTAAGACCAAAGTGGGTTCCCGCGGAGGTACATAATAGCACATTTATAATTATTTAAGCACGTACAATAATATTTTGACAAGTATTTACAAGTTATATATTTAATATTTTATTTTGTTCTTGATTAGTATCCTGTGTCAATTCAGCGAATGCAAGAGTGGACTCCCGATGAATGCATTCCCGAGTTTTTTGATGATCCTACAATATTTCAGGTATAATATAATTTTTTGATAATTGGATTTGTTAAATACGTACTCTAATGTGAAATATTGAATTACTTTGCAGTCTATTCACGAAGATCTGCCGGATCTCCAAGTTCCAAAGTGGTCCTCAAGTCCCCAGGATTTTATCATTCAACACAGGAAGTTATTAGATAGTGACTACGTATCTGCAAAACTTCATCATTGGATAGACCTGACGTTTGGATACAAGCTTAGCGGTGCCGCTGCAGTAAAATCAAAAAATATTTATTTATCGTTAGTAGACAGTCATAAAAATTTAACAAGCCACGGTATGGTTCAACTATTCCAAACACCTCATCCGCCAAGAAAATGTGCTTTAAGAAATTTAAAAAATATTGTCACCTACAAAGAGCTTAAAAGTAAGTTTAAAAAATTACTCATGTATAGAGTATATAGAACAGGTAACTTCAATTATTTATGATTGAATTGTGTATTTGATATAGAACTGAGGGAATCTGAAGCAGAAGATGCACCCACAGAAGGAAACGATGCCAAATCTAAATCCTGGAAAAATATAAACATAAATCTACCCAAACATTTTGATCCAATGGGGCTTTTCTGCGATTTTGAAGTCTGCCTAAACTTTTTCAATACACATTTCCCTTACCAAAAAGGAGAAAAAACGGTTGTTCTGAAAGGATTGAAAAATCGCTCAGTGTTACCATTTCAAGTGAAGCAATTCGGATGTCTTCTAGTCGAGTTAGTTTTATCGCAGAAACTTCGTCATATTTCTATAATGAGGAAAGTGGACGAGCGATTTTGTTTCTATAAGGAAATTGTAAAAAATTCCAACGCCACAAATCCAGTGCCGCTATTTTGCAAAAGAGCAGTGCAAGCTATTTTTACTCCGGAGACTCTTGAATTCTCCATCCCTGTAGATATTTCTCTAAACCTACTGCTGCTGGGAGATCGCCTGGGACCAATTCCTTTCCCTAGTTACTTTGAAGAGCTTTTCAAAATGATGCGAACCCTTCGAAACTATGATAGAGTGCTAGCTGTAGCAGCACCTGATGATATCGGACTCAAGATTCGAGTGCAAGAATTGAAAGTTAAATCCTTTTCCAGGGATTTGATTCAAGTTATACACAATCTAGATGAAGATGGGCTGGATCTCGTTTTACCGTTTGTAATTGAGCTTTTCCAAAATCCAGAGACAAGAGTTCTTGCTGTTTGGAACTTATTTTGTCCTTTTGCTAGAGCCATTGGCAAAAAAAGTAAGTTTGTATTGAGTCTTGGCAATATATAATAAAAATAATATGACTATTATAATCATAAATAGTTGCTTTGTCTCATAAATTTTGAAATTATTATTATAGAAGCTGCAGAACATTTGCTGTCCCCGATTGTCCAAATTTACGAAGGTGACTATCAATCGGACAAGCACTTGAAACTTTTTCACAGAAGTTTTCTCCTGCAACTTCTAAGCTGTTTCGGTTTGCAAATATTCTTGGAGAATTTTTCAACACTGTTAATAGAAGCCATTGGCGGTTGGAAAACTTGCAACGATCAAAACGAACAAATCCCAAGAACCCATTTAACATCAACGGATTTAGAAATAGATCCTTCCGAAGATTACATGGCTCGTCATCTGGAATCGAAGAAATCATTCGGGCTAGCAAATAAAATCGTCAGGGCAGAATCAGAGCCTGGAGAGGCTTGTAACCAAAATAGTCAACCTATTGAGCCAGAAATGTTTTTGATGGAACCAGACGTTTCAGATTCGGAGGGAAATGATAACAATTCAGCATCAAATTCTGGAATAGCTGCCACTTTGATAATTCCAAGTGGATCTGAAAACAATTCTGTTCCTGCTCAGTCTCCTGCGACCTTTTCCCCATCTTCAAATCCAGGAGACTCATCAGATGAACCAAATCAGCAGCAATTGCTCATCAGATCCAGTAGCATGAGTCAGAAGGAAAAGATTGAGTTGTTGCGCTCAAGCTATTCATTGAAATCTGCAAGCGATATTTCAGAAATGTGCTGCGAAAGCGTCATGTGGCTTTCGCACAGATTAGGACCTGTTTTAACTGCGAAATACTTGTCCCGAAACCTACTTCGGATGCTGACGCTTTGTTATTTCGGGCATTTGGAAAGAATTGACGAAAATAAAAGTTGTTCTGCAATGATTTACTGCGAAGGGGATATTCATGCTAAAAAGGTTTTGGAATGCCTAGTGTCTGTATCAGGTCAGTTAATTTTCAACAATCATTTATTTTGCATACAAATTCGCAATTTAAAGATCAGAAAAGTTTTCTATGCAGCTTTATGGATGAAAATGGCTTTACTGTCTCTATTATTATGTAGTTTTACAATTTATCAATTTATACACACACATCATTATTGAATGAAATCGATGAAATCTCGCATTACTCAATATGTCATGCCATATACATATTCTTATTATGCAATGTTGCTCTACCTTTTTATTGCTTTTTTACTTCAATTCAAACCAATTATATTCATCAATTCTACAGTAATTGTGCAATTCCCAAAAGAGTAATGAAATGTTACACTTGAAACAGATATGAATTCATCCATTCAACTGTCTGAATCTGAACTACCAAATGAAATCTCTAATACGGATGCCTTGGGCTTTGTAGATTTATATGGCGATTGCTTCATAGAGCGCCAGTATCTGCCATACTGTATGGATCTTATTTCTGCCTCTGTCACCAGAAAAATCACCGTCACTGTTGAAGCAGCTTTGTTGGGTGTCTCCTCACTTTTGGAAAGAATCTTTACTTATATTCCAGATACTATGGTCATGGCGCAACTAAAGGCATATAAATATGCAAAATTTTCTTGTTTGCGTAATAATATGAAATGTGATGTCATAAATCTAATTATCTTCACTGAATTTTAGGATCCTTTTATGAGTTCCGTATTGACACCTTTGGTCAATTTGATCTGTACTGACACAGTTAATTTTCCATCCGGTTCTGTGCCTCGTTCTCTTCTAGCGATTAAAGTATGTAGATTTTCATTGAATTACTTATCGCAGACAGTATTATTGTCGTAATTGTAGTAAGAGGGCTTCTGTTTGATTCAGGTCGCTGGAATGCTAAATACTATTCGAAAAAAGATTGGAGCGGATATGAGTCAGTTAACATTGAAACCGTTAATTCTTCAACTGTGCGATGCTTTCAGTGCTGTTTATGGAGGTACATTAAAGGTAAGAGCATATTAAATAACAAGCTGAGTAAATAATTAGCATACAAATGATCTCTTTCATGATTCCTAGAATTTCTTAGTAATATAAATTATGTTTTACTAAAAAAATTAATAGGCAGAAATGGCCAATGTTTTCGATTCTCTTTTGGCATATCAACTTTATTCAAACTTTTGCGACATAATTTTGGGTTCAGAGCACGAAGTACTTGTGCGGGACCTGTATCTGAAACATGGAATGATTAATCAATCTTTGTTATTGAAAGAAGGTAAGGTTTAGGCATATCATATCAGGCATATCGTATCGGCATAATATCAGGTTTCGGCCTATTTATGTGTTTATAATATTATATTTTATATAAATATTATAATGACCATTTTGACTTTCTAAAAGATTCTAGTCCTTCTGGAGAGAAAACTAGTCAAAAGAAACGTGTGGAACAACAGTCAAGCTTTGGATCCCGAAGTTTCGGAAATCGCATTCAGATACAAGATGTACAAAGCATAAATTTATTCATAAACAGAGACTATAGACACACTTATTGTGCTTATTTGTGCAATTTCCCTAATATTTGTTATTCATTTATTGACATAGAACGACACGCCTCAAGAAGAAGCTGAACCAAATCCTCCTGCTAAAAAAGATACCGCAAGACATTTGAGAGGGAACTGGCTGGCTTATTGGGAGCATGAAGTGGGAAGATCCGAGTCAAAGTTCAATTTCAAGCAAATTAAACTACAAACGTTTATTGGTCACACTGCCGCTGTACGATGTATTTATGCGTTGAATAACGAAAACAGTTTTTTAACAGCCAGCAAGGATAAAACAGTCAAATTATTTTCCTTGAGAAATCAGGTATTTATGGGTGTTTACTATCTAAATACACCTAAGAATAAGTATTTATTTACAATGCAATTCATGAGATTTTGAATCAACATCAAATGTTATCTAGGTTGAAGAAACAACGAGTTGTCAGTGGACATATCCAAACCACAAAAAAGCTGTTTTAAGTGTGATATTTCATGAAGCTTTACACATGGCCGCTTCCACAGATGGATTTATTCACATTTGGGATCCTTTTGTTGGGAAAATGGTTCGAGTGTTGGAGAAGGGAACTGCTAAGACTAGTCCGATTTGTTGCTTAAGGCCGATTCTAAATAGCAACTTGTTTGTTGGAGCTGGAATAGATAGTTCTGTTGTTGTAGTCGATTGTAGAAGTTGTCATTCTTATGAATTAAAGGTAAAAAAAACCTTAGAATGTTTAGTTTTCATGTATCCTTAGCCTTTTCTACATGATATAAGTTTACAACCTCATTAACCGTAATTGTTTAGATTGGCATAGGACAGAATAGTGGATTAGTTCGCTGTATGTCCGTGTCTGAGTCTGGTCAAATTGTTTCCGTGGGACATTCCTCGGGTATGCTGTCTGCTCTCGATCTAAGAAACGGAACGCTATTAGGGTCCTGGAAAGCACATGAAGGAGAAGTACTAAATTGATACATTTTTTCTGTTTACTTACAATTTTATTATCAACGAGGAAAATAGTTCAAATGTTATGAATTTTCAAATAGATATTGCAAATGATTGGGCACCAAGACAAGTTTCTCATTAGTTCATCATTCGATCAAAGTATTTCTGTCTGGAATCTGGAAGAAAATCGTTTAGCTTTTACGATGAGGTATTTTTAATTACGATTTTCAATTCTTGAAAATTAAGGAACTTATTCTCACTGCTTTGTACTTGTGAACAGAGGTCCAACGGAACCGGTACATTCCTTGTGCACCTACGAATCCGAGTTGATTTCTTGTACAACATCCAACCGAATCGGTGTTCATTGCGGGATTGATGCCAACTCTGATTTCTCATCAACTCGACTTCGGTCGGATACCTTCAAAGGAATTGTCACATGCATGGGGCTACTCCCTCTCAACCAATTTTTGCTAGTGGGATCCGACTCAGGGAATGTAGTGCTGCTTTGCTAATTCAAGAGAGTATTCCTGTATATTCCACAGAAAAAGTACTATCTAGCACTAAAAATTATCCTGTAAGCTAATTTTCTACTTGTTTTCTTTACCTGGACGATAATTCTCAAAAGAAGTTTGGCTGCTCACCTCTATTTAGTATATAGTGTATACATAAAACGTACAAAATCAGACATGATCATGTCAAATGTTATGTGTAGTCGTAGTACATGCCAAGGATGTATTTACTTTGTAATCCGTAGAATGTAGAATGACGATAGCTTTCTCAGTATAACAATAATATATCTTACCACTATGCAATAAGTAGACTAATAGAGAACTGACCAAAGTAACCTAATACAGCTTTGCTATTCAAATATGTAGAGGGACTTGTTTCTGAAAAAATAAGACTTACAATTATTGTTAATTACCAATACTAATTATTAGTGATAGTGATAAATGAACATTCCACGATTCGCGCAAACATATAACATCATATTGTGCAAATTACAAAACGTGATTGGCTACATAAGTAATAAATACGCAATATTTTCTAGGCATGCTCTTACTATATCTTTAGATGTGTTATACATTTATTTGTCGTCCATACTATTTGACTCAAGATTCTCTATAATACATATTACTTGTTATAATTATCATAGAAATTGTGAAAGTGCTATTGGATAACTGCAACACTTTATGACCAGATAATTTAGCAAATTCAATGTTTGTACAACTGCACATGAAGAAGTCGTGGTATCAAAGGCTACTATTGTTTGTCTTCTGAATGAACATCTAGAAGAGACTTCTTGAGACCTTCTCTCCTCAATTCCCGAAGTTCATCCATGTCTGACATTTCAAAGGCAGTGGCAACTTTCTTTTTGTGTTTTTGTCCTAGAGAATTTGTTTGGAGTTACATACATGCTTACATTTGTAAAGGTAAGAGGAATTGAATTAAAATATTCAAAAACGGTTTTAAAAGAACATAAATACACTTACGGACGCCAAAATTTAAGGCGACTGTGTAGCGTCGTTGTCTGAGAAGAGGTGCTTCCTAAAATCCCAAAATCAGTGTCATGTAATTAAGTTTTTTAAATGTTTTATAGCAAAAAGCAAGAAATAGATGTTACCTCGTTCGTGGGAGCAACCTGCCGTAAATGAAAAGCCTTCTGGATACATCTTTTTAGATCTCTGTCAGCAGATGCAAGGTCATCGTCATCGTGTTCAGCTAAGTCAATATGATCGAATGCTACAACCAACACTCGATTTACTGTAAATGGATTTTCCACCTGAGAAAACAGAAAAATTGGACATAGAAAATCTTTGCCATTTAGTACTTTTACTATCCACATATAGGAATATATTTTGCTTAATTACTCTCACCTCTTTGAAATGGTTACAAGATCTTGGAAGGACATAAGGAGCAGTATAAATTTCCTTAGTATGCAAGTCTTGAACTCGACCCTCAATTACAATGACTTCAGCTATATACTCAGGGATTTTCATAACTTGAAACTGAGGACCAATCGGTACGGCAGATTTATCAAGATGAAACTGGATTTTGTCTTGACTCCAATTCTGAAAATATTTTTGAATACGTTCTACAAATCAACTTAAATCTTTTATAGTATGGAAAATGAAGTGTTTCTAAACCTGGTAAATCGGTTCACTTTGCAGAAGAGAAGCCCCTCGCCTCATACCACACGAACGCCAAATTCGTTGCTCTAAACTATCGAAGGTATCGTTGAATGTTTCTAAAGCCTCTTTCATCGCTGACATCGGAATATGGTAGGCTAGGACATTCGTCTCGCAAGATACTTGTGCAGCTCTGGGGCGCTTTGTTATAACAGCAGATTCTCCGAATACTGTACCAGTCGAAAAAAAATCTTCCATTGGGATTTCAAAGAGTAAATCTTTGAATAATTCGCAATTCGGAATGACACCGTAAAGTTTCCTCGCCTATTATTTGTAACGATACTACTATGTAGGCAATTTACAATATAGAACTGATTTTAATGTTTAAAAATACCTCAGTTGTTTCAGGCTTTGGTTCGAAATACACTCGTACGAGTCCGTTAATAATTATGTAAATTCCATTCGCGGGGTCACCTACATCCATAATGATATCGCCGTAATTGTAAGTCAAAAGGGTAGCGTTCAACTGAAAAAAGAGCAACGATAAAAAATGTTATTAATTGCCAATGAAAATAATGCTGAATACCCCTAACCCGTTACCAATATAAATTCCTTCAAATCTTCATTCCCCATTGTCCAATTAAGATTCCTTAATAGTGTCTCTGGAGCACAAGGAGAAATATAAGCAGGGCTCAAACTCAATTTTTTCATTCTCTGTTCCAACATAACGCTCAATAACCCATTTTCCTTCTCGTCAATCAAACCTAGAAGAATATGATTTTCATATTGTTGTAGCAATCAAACGGGTAATTAAAAAAGTTGCCCATTCCTATCTTACCGTCTACTTTAAGTTCATAGAGAGATGATCTCATCTGATTTAAAACTGCTCTGCTAGCGTGACGTGTCTTTACAGCGATGGCAATCCCTGCATGATCTTTCTGTAAAAGTCCTAAAGGACAAAGATGACAATTATTGAGTTTCATCAGCACACCACAATATTTTCAATATTACAATAAAATGCAAACCCATTTCTCGAACGGTGGTCAATCTCTCTCGGTCCAAATGTTTCTTCAATTTCTTCATTACTTTTTGATTCTCTATCATTTGTGGCAGAAATTTCAACACATCATCTATTGCAGTAATGAATCCTGTAGCTATATCGTATCCCAAGAACAATTGACTATTGATTTGCCTATTTACGAAATTTTGTATCGCTGGAATAAGAGGCTGAAATAAAGAAAGCAAATAATGTTTTGTCCAAAGATGGCAAAAATTTGGAGTGAATATTCTTATGATTCCTCATCTCTACTTTGATAAGACGAAGACTCCTCGTGACACGAACCAGTCGAAGAATTTTTAGTACTCTTGCAAAGGTGCCACCTTTACTATAGTCTTGACAAGGTAAAAAGCTCAAAGCAATATCCACCACAGAGACTATAAGCACGAGGATATCAATGTAGTTCCATCTGCTTGTAAAATAATCTCGAAATCCCCTTCCCACAATCTGTAAAATATTTTATTACTACTCTGCGTGTACAACTCAAATATATAAAAATTCTACAATTGCAGTAGAAAGTCTAAAGGATAATTTGATACCTACCTTGATCAAACACTCCAGCATATAAATGCAAGTAAAAATAACGTTGAGCACGCGGAAAGTTTTTTTAGATTCCGATTGTTGAGCCTTACATGTAGAGCTTGAATCCAATTCTGAAGAAAACTCCCAGATAGCGGGGATCATGTTGATGATAACGATCAGTATTATGATTCCATCAAACCAATCCCTTGTAGCCAGCCACCAAAACGGTTTTCGGCAACTGCGTTACAAAAATTGACACACGGCATTGCTTTGTATTTTAGTCATGAACATAATATGTATATACATCTTCGCAAAATCAAACCTGGACTCTGGGCGAGGTGGTGTATCATCCTTAGTCTCTTCCGTTCCAAATCTCATCACCATCTGTCGTTTGAGCCAAGGGAATAACCCACGAATCGTCCAGTATTTATTTAGATCCTTTGTATGAGTGAGATACAATGCCTTATCGGCTATAATTTCTGAGTTGCCAACTAAAATTTGCACAGCTTCTTCTGATAGCAACCCTTGCTCAAACTGTGACCAGTAGGAAATTTTCATTGCCTTCACAACACGAAGACGAGCCTCTTCCGTTAATTCCTTATATTCCGAAGCAGTTGGTTCATTTACAACCAAGTGATTGCATTCAGGACATTCTGTTATGCGATCACAGTCTTTCTCTTGTACTGATAGCAGCGAAGATTCTTGGTGGGTTTCGTACGCTTTTAGAGTTTGCTTAAATCACAAGAAATACAAATCATAATTTTTGTTTCCTCCGTATTTAAAATATTATAGGGATATAGTAGGTATTGTTTTTACTTTGTGGTAAGGATTAGTGATTGTTGTGAATTTTTCAACAATCTCCCAGTTAGAATCACTTTGAAAGCGATCGTGCTTCAGACGCGCCAGTCCTTGACGTTGAGCCTCGGTGACCTGCCTCATTGCATTTTGCATTTCCTCAATTCTTCCAATAGATATTTCAGTTAATTTCAACATATTTAGCAGATAACTTGTAGTTGTCCCATTAATGACCAAGGTCAACAAAACTATTCCAGCAGTATGAAACAAAATCTGTAAATAACAAAGTAATGCGAAAATCTCCAAAATTAAGAATCTCCAACAGAATCCGAGTCCAAAAATATCGTTCAATCTCAGAGGAAATCTGAACTAATTGGTAATTTTTTACCTTTGGTCCTAATGTAGGTCTGTTACAAAAATTGCTGTCTTCAAAGACTTGGAGAGCTAAACAGATTCCAACAGCTCCGCGAAGTCCGCCCCACATCATCACTATCATATTTTGCCAAGTAAGACCGTATCCACATCGTGCTAAGAGAGGACTCAAGGCCATCAGCATCACAAATCTGGAAATTGATTATTCAAAAATATTGTTCCTCATACAAGAGATTGCAAATAGAGTTATTTAGTCGAAATCGTTACCTAATTAAGTTGAGTGCAAAGTAGAGCAGAATAAGATACCAAAAATCTTGCCAAATAATAGTTTGCACTGCTGTTTCTGTAATAACTATTCCACAGATAAAGAATAATACAGTGTTTGCCAAATGTCCGAGCATTGCCCAAAATTCATGAACCTCTCCTTCAGCTTCGGGAGAAATGCAAGTCTTTTCGGAGCTCATCGTTATGCCCAAAGCTACTACGGCCATCACTCCCGAAACACCTAGATAACATTTTATATTACATACAGAAAATTCATTCATACAACTATTATTTCAATTTACTATTTATTAAACCGAAATTGGTTCTGAATACCTAACATATCTTCTCCAACGTAGTAAGTCATGTAAGTAGCAACGAGAGTGATTGTTATTTCAACCGTAGCATCATTGAATACGCGAGAGAGACAAAATATACTTATTTTCGCAACAATATATCCAAAAATTGGCCCTCCAATTGCGCTGTAATAATTTTAACAATATAATTATTGAAAATAGTTCGCAAACTTGAAAAAATAATAAGATTATACATTTGGATAAACTGAAGAGTTATTTTTCCAGCCATTGCACCACCAGATAAAGGAGGGCCTTTTTCTTCTAATAGGTCTTTGAAAATTTCGTACAATAGAATTGCTACTCCATCATTCAGTAAAGATTCTCCGTCAATAAGAACACTTAGCATTTCAGACGCACCTAAATTATTTTTTCAATTTTTATTCAATAAAGCAATTTTTATAAAAAATTGAAAGCATTATGAAACATTTGAAAAGTTACCAAGCTCCTATAAGCAAAAAAAAGATAATCTATTAGAAAAAATAATATTATCACAAAATAAATAATTTAAAGACAAACTTTCTATAAACAAAAAACAACTGAACTTTGAGTATGGCGACGACAGCTACAGGGTCTGTCGCACTTATTATAGATCCGTAGAAACATGCCTCTGTATAAAAATCGTACATTTACTGCATTTGTGATATAAATACCAATGCAAATCATTAAAGAGTTTCCTTACCTATAAAAGTCCATTTGTAAGAGGCAAAGAATTCATAGCACAGAACGGCTGTAAGAAACGTTGCAATGATCATCCCAGGTAAAGCAGTAAGTAATATTTGTGTCACCGCTCTCATGACTATTTAAAATATTATGGTTAATTTTCTTTACATCAATTATCAACATTGAAAAATAACGTTTTATGCCTAATTGTATCTTACAAGTGTGACTAGATATACTGAACGCAGTCTCGAATATAAGAACAGGGAGGAATGTGAAGAGAATGATTTCCGGTTTTACCCTGGCTATAGCTGTAATATAAATACACGTATATTTAAATCTTTGTTAAATATCTACATAATATTTTTGTATTTCCACTTTACCTGTAAATGTGTACACGTCGAAGCACGAAAGTTTTGAAAAAAGTCCAATAATCAGACCAGACATCATTACCACCACTGTGTATGGGAGGGCTACTTTCCATACTTTAAGTACAGTTCTTACGCTACCAACCACAATTATACATTTACAAATGAAATTTATTATTAGTATGGAAAATGAGTCAGTCAACCTTACATTGCCCCCCACAAAATAATGGCAAATAAACTGAACAGGATACGGGAGTCATCTTCATGATATTCTTTCGGGTGGATCCGACTACATTCCTCATATTCTGAGGAATTAAGTTGCAAAAATTTAGTACAACAAATGTTATAATCTTCAGTTTTTGATATCATGCTATATCTTACCTATGACTAAATCAGGACGCTTTCTTAGCTGTACTTGTCTTTGACAGAAATCGATGAACTCTGAAAAAGGACCGCGGTCTTCATCATCATTGTCTTCGATTAACTCATCAACAGCTCTTGCTGTATGCAAAGTAAGAATACTCGAAAATGATAAGTACAATACAATTACGTAGTGCGACCTTCTGCACATTTTTCCGGCAAAATTATCCCATTTGACGCCTAAAAATTTCAAACACGTTTAAAAATTCAATCAATGTATCTGTAGAAGATATTGCATTGATGAGCTTATATTCTTATTTCTTCTCTTTCTCTGAATGCAAACATCAATATTGACCACATCTTAGCTAAAAAATATTTAAAAATAAATAAAATTGATATATCTTAGCAACTATATACCAACTTTACGACATTAGAGAATGCAACATGAAAAATACATTCTGAAAAAAATTAAAATTTTTCCACGGGAGAACTTTTTGAAACAGAACGCTTATTTTTGTCACATCTGCGAATCTCAAAGTTTCATTAGTAATACCTATTGACATAAAATACCAAAAGTGTGCTAAATTGTTGTTTCAAATAGTCATAAAAGGGGTAGAAAGTTACCGGATAATATGAACTCCCAGCTCCAAAATGAAGACACCGTAAATGAAAACAATGTGAAGGATTATAATCCATATCCACCGAAAGAGGGATCTAAAAACAATGAATCTTTTGTAGTTTGTACCTATAGAAAGGAAAATAAAGTGGCAAATGTCTCAAAATCTATTTCCCAGACAAACCAAAATGCAAACTCTTTACCTGCGAAAACTGAGAGCAGAATTAAAAATGACTCCGCTTACTTTGGAAATAACATTTCCAGAATAAAAAAAGCTGTTAAAAGTAAATATATTTCCAAGAATACCATAATATATAAGGTCATTGTTTTAATCGGTATTAATAAATATTGGACTTAATATTCGAGGCTTTTAATTTTCTTTCGCTTATCCCAGAATCTAATCTTTCGGTCTTGAGAGGTCCTACCGCGGAGATTCCTCAAGTGTCTCTAATAGAATATTTTGAAGAACAATTTTCAGAAAAGTCTTTTGATACTTCCCAACCAGCAGTCATGACCGACACATCAACATTTACCTATGCAAGCCTTAATAATAGTGCAAATCAAATCGCGAATATTCTACGACAGGAATATCTTAGCAAATACGAAAATCAGAGTCTAAACAAAGATATTGTTATCGCAGTGTGTCTATCTCCATCTTTAAAATATCGTATTCCGATTATTTTCGCTATACTAAAATTAGGGGCAACGTACTTGCCAATTAACCACGACTATCCTGAAGGTTGGTAAATTAAAATGCACTTCCAACAATTCAACTAAAGAATAAAAACAAAACCTGATCTTGAATTGCATGTATGTTTACATTACTTCAGAGAAAGTTTGCAAAATTCTTGATGGGTGCAATGCTGTTGCGACCATAACTTCCAGAACGGACACTCGAGCCATGGATATATTTCAGAATCTTGAAGAGAGCAACTCTACCGGAAAATTAATTTACATTGAACACTTGTGTAGATCAATACACGGAAGTCCTGCTAACTCAAACAATAATGCAGAAGCTCCTCCGGAAAAATCGCTAGAAATTGTTAACCCAATTTATTGGAAATCGACAGACAGAGCTGTGTGCATCCTTCCATCTTTTAACAGCAACGGAGACTTCTCAGGTAATTAAAATCTAAAAAAAAAATATAGCAAAAAAATTAAACCCTTTTTATGCCTTAGGAATTCGTCATCACAGCCGTATGATACTTAACCTGTTGCTCTGGGACATTAAAAACTTTCCTTACGAAAACGAGGGGATGGATTACGTGATAAGTTATTTTGTAGCCACTCCTGATTGCATGGAAGCCATAAAAGAGATTTTCTTTCCACTACTCACGGGAAAAACTTTGCTCATACTTAATCAAAATATCCTAACACACCCGACTAATATTTTAGCGCACATTAATGTAAAGACAATGAATTGAATTTTTAACTGAATGATTTGGCTTTGAGGACACTGGTTGCTATAATATTGAATTTATGTTTATTTCAGGAGTATAAAGTAGTCAAATTAGTAGTTTATCCAAGATTGCTCCAATATATTGTGACTGCAGGAGAAATATTGGGTATGCAAGCTACCAGGACTTACTTATCTCACCTAAAATATTGTTTCTGTGTCGGAGAACAGATTTCTGTGGAGCTGGCTACACTATTCTTTTACTACGCGGGGGATGATAAGCAATTAGTAATACTATATGGTAATTATGACTTATTCACAATTGAATTAAATAATTAATTGCGTAGCAAGGTGTACCAGGGGGTTTGCTTGTCCTGTGATAACGGTCGGACAATGAAACCGTCTNGGGGTTTGCTTGTCCTGTGATAACGGTCGGACAATGAAACCGTCTGCCCGCAAGATAATCACCCGACCACCATCCAATATAGTCACATGAATTTTTTATCCGAAACAGCTATTACCAGTTGGTAACTCCCCACAAACCTTCAAAAATACCCGTTAAGCGGGCATATTTTATAGTAATTGAATGGTGGTCGGGTGATTATCTTGCAGGCAGACGGTTTCTTTGTCCGACCGTTATCACAGGACAAGCAAACGCCTGAGGTGTACTATAATCTTTCATTCGAATTTAGGCCATGATGAAAACACATCCACGGTGACCTATCAAGCTTACAAATCTGTAAACCACCTTAGAGAAATTGAATATTCCAATTACATACCAGTTGGGACACCAATTAACAACTACAAAGTTTATATTGTCAGCCGATCCATGGAACTTGTTCCTATCGGTGCTGTCGGTAGGTAATCGTTTCAGAATAGAGAAAGTATTATTTCAGCAATCATCATAAACTTGATTTTTATAGGTGAAATCTGCATTAGTGGTTTGGCCTTAACGGACGTTTCGAAAGATGCATCTAGGAAGCTAATGAAAAATATTTTTACTAAATCTAAATCGAAAGGTAGTAGATGCACTATTTAATAAGTTTTGAAGTTTTAATAATTTTATTACCTGACCTTTCCGTCCCAGATTACAAATTTTTGCTTCGGACTGGTGATTATGGAAGAATAGTTGACAATAGGCTTGTGTACGAAACAGGAAGGAATAAACATGTTTACATTGATGAGCACTATTTCAATTTTGACGAAGTTACTGAATTGTTGAATTGCTGGAATTGTGAAATCAACTCCTATCACATTTATCTTTGTTACCAGTTAGAACGCGATCCTATTCCGGTGAGTTTTACAAAAAAAACTTTCTGCATGATTTCATTCAGCCAGCGCTTTTGATTTATTTATATGCTTTTGAGTCTGGCTTTTGAGAATGTTTTCAAAACTATTTTTGACAGTTAGTTTTTCTTTCTGAAATCAAAGAAAATAGGCATTATTTCAATTTATGACTTACTATAGAAATTGATTTTATTCGTGGATTTCAAAAGCAATACTGAAGATCAATACTCACCTTTACTTTCCTATCTGAAGAACAACTTACCAAGGTGGGCTATACCTGAAATAATTTCAATTACATCTGTTCCTCAAGCAAGTCTTGACAATAATGGAATGATTACAACTCTGCTAAAGGAATATGAAGCTCAAAAAATGAAAAGTAAGTCATAAGACATTTGTAAATATTCTACTATTTAAATTTTGAACACATAAGGGCAAAAAATATTAAACAATCTTAAATCGAATCGAATTTTAAACTTCGTTTGGTAGAAAGAGAATACAGTGACTGGAAAACTTTAAGTTTGGTTTCTCATGAAGAAATAAAAGCAGCAAAAGTTCTCTTATTGCTACTATCTAATGTATTACCAGTCTCCGTGAAAGAACTGGCCGAAGGTCTATCGAAGTCAATTTTCGATTTCGGTGCTACAGCATTTATATGCTTGAAAATGGTCCAACAGGTGAATGCACTAAGAATTACTATTTAATCAGGTCAATTATAACATCCGTTTTTCAGTACCTACATCTACTTTATATTTTAGCTTAATAAAATTGGATACCATGTAAAAATGGACGATATCGAAGGATCGAAAAGCATGCTAGAACTTATTTCAAAAATGGTTGACAGGATAAGTACGGGAGGTGTTCTAGAGTTAGTTTTCACTACACCTAAAGTCTTTGACAATTACCAGTTGGAGCGGACAATACCAAGTCACAAGGATGACGTGATTAAAATCTTAGCTCATAGTTACACTAAGAAGGATACCTTAGATTATTTCTGTCAAACGTATCCAAAAGATATTAAAAAGTTCTTGGAGCGAAAATGGTGTAGTTTTGCTAAAGCACCATCGAGGTACCTTACATTTTTATCAAAGCAAAGACTCACACTCCCAAAATCACAAAAAATCTGAAGAATTTTTCCAATTACATTTCAGTCTAACGCTAAAGAGATTAAAGGACAAAAAAATTGTCGGAGCTATTTTGAGTTTAGATTGGGATGATCGAAAACTGAAAATCAGGGGAACCTCAAAGGCCATTTCCCACCGATTGCGATTACAGCAGTATTTAGAAAATGGATATTTAGATTTAGAGTAAGAGTATAGAAAAACTCTTTTAACGAGTAGAAATCTTGTAATTAAGGATATATTTTTTGATGGAGAATTTTGAATTCTAGAAAGGATAAAGAGAAAGAAAGGGAATCTATCCGTGCTCTTCAAATCGCTCATTTTGGATTACTTCCCAATCTATTTAATTTATCAGAGCTTTATGAAATAACAAACAAAATGATAAGTGAGTCAATAGACTTGGCAAAATCAGAGAAATACAATACGATTTTGATGACAGTTTACGATCTGTATGTCGCCGTAAGTGTCTTAGAAAATGTCTGAATTAAATTATTTTCAAGATATTTTTATACTTTTATATTAGTGAAATTTTTAATTCTAGGAGTTATGTGAAGTGATTTGGGGATTTAAACTCATTCGGGAATGTCAGGCAAATAAGATTTTTACAGAAGATGATGTCGAACCTTATGGAGAAGCTCCAGACTCCCTAATTTGTAAATTCATGGTGAAGGAATTGTAATTAGGGATAGATGGTTATCGCTAACACTCAGGTTTTTATTTTGAGAAATCTTTATTCCTCTATATTCTATTCTAATAACTATTACAATTAAGTTATGATGATTAAATTCGGAAAAATTAAAATGTGTAATAAAATTAAAAACTAGTTTATCACTATCACCAGCATAACAACAATAATGTAATAATGTTCCATACCAAGGAAAAAAGTATTCCATTTCAGTTTGATGCAATAATTACTGCATCCACATGATACGTTACAATACATAGAGAAAAAATTAGTTTCTTATCTTTTGCTTTTAAAATTCATTATGAAGTAAGTTTTAGAACAATAAATAATATTGATAATAAAGTAAAATAAACCAGAAAAAGGCATGAGCTAGAAAATGAAATCAGAGATTTTTCGATACCATCTACAATCTACTACAGTAGATAGTAAGGTAATTAAGAAAAGAATACAGGGTATGTTTAGGAATTCAGCAGATCTGAAATTGAACTGTATATAGCAAAATTATTCTAATTGGGGTGATTATGGTCAAACTTCAGACAACCAGAGAAGTTTCCGCTGGAACATTGTCGAAAAGGTATGACACAGATTCTCCGCTATGAGTCCGTCTAATTGCCTCAGCAAATATTGGCGAAATGTCGATGTGTTGTATCTTGGAACACTCTTTCATGAAATTCTCCTGGGGAATAGTATTTGTCACAACAACAGCTTCGAAACAAGCATTGTTGAGTCTGGTTATCGCTGGCCCGGAGAAGATGCCATGCGTCAATATGGCATAGACCTTTGTAGATCCAGCGTCTAATAAAATTATCCAAAAATTTAATTTTATGATAGAATTTCAAAACTCAAGTCCAAAGAAAATTTTAAAATAATACCAACTTTACCTAAAAGTTTTTCCGCAGCCTGGCAAATAGTGCCACACGTGTCGGCCATATCGTCAACTAGAATAGAAACTTTATTTTTGACATCACCAACCAATACCATCGATACAACTTCATTGACCTTCTTCCGCTCTTTGTGGATTAGGGCAAATTCAATATTCAATCTATCGGCAATAGAAGTCACCCGTTTTGCTCCCCCAGCGTCTGGACTGACGACGACAGCTTTACTCCACTCCGGAATATTTTCTCTGATCCATTTACGAACTGCCGGTTCTGCGTACAGATTGTCCACTGGTATATCGAAAAATCCTTGAATTTGCGAGGCATGCAGATCCATAGTGATGATATGATCAGCTCCAGCCACACTCAGCATGTTCGCTACCAACTTTGCGCTTATCGGTGCACGACTATCCTTATCCTTTTTATCCTGTCTTGAATAAGGGTAGCATGGGATGACTGCAGTGACCCGAGATGCAGACGCAATTTTACACGCGTTGATCATAATCAACAGCTCCATGATGCTATCATTCACTTCCCCGCACCCACTTTGGATAATATAGACATCTGCCCCTCGAACGCTTTCCTTTATCTCGACTCTAGTCTCGCCATTCGAAAACTTCTTTGTGGTAACTTTCCCCAGCTCAAATCCTAGTCGATCTACAATTTTGTTGGCCAAGTCGGGATGAGAACTCCCAGTGAAAATTTTTACTTTTAATGTATTTGGCATTCTACCACCGTTTTATCAAGGCTACAACAATAATATATTACAATTTGAATCACAATAGCTTTAGAACAAATTAACAAATAACCCTGATTATATATAACAATTGACTGAACTCCTCAAGTTTCACTATAGTAAGTAGTCACTGCACTAAATAATTGCTCACTCTCTGGTCTGAGTCTACTTTATCGAAGTGCGTATAATCTTCAATCTCCAACGCAAAAAATACCCGTGCTGCAATGTTGTAAATCTTATTAGTACTGTATTGCTTAAAATCAATAATCGACTTCGACTCTACAATGCAATGTAGTAACAATCAAATTTATTTAAGAATCTCCTGTAAGATCTATGAAATTACAAATTTTGATTACTATTTCAAAGATAATACTTATATCAGTTAAAGAAAGTGAGTATATATCACAATAATTTTCTGTACATGACTCGAGTGGCATAGACATCGGTTGCAAAGCGGAAGGGTTTCGTTTTATTTTTGGCAACAAATGAATTGATTTGAAATTCGGCGATGATATCAAATCGCATTAGTTTACACAATTGTCTAGCTAGGGCATTGGCAGTGGTCACCAAAATAAATGAATATCCATTTTCGATAGCTTTATTGATAGTTTCACTTAGCAAAGCTTGAATTATCATTATGTTCATTCCTGGGCTGATTGATTCAGATGTCGCCATCATGAAAACTTCTACAACTTTTCTCTTTCCTGGTGCGATTGTTGTTTTTCTATTTTATTTTTACAATTTAATTATTAGAATATTGAATTTTTGTATTATAGAATATACTATACACAGCCAAGAAATAGAGTTGCACTTTAGCCTTCATAAGTCTAATAACTTCTCTGACTCATTTTTTAAGAGAAATATTCCAACTCTTTTTATAGGGATAAAAACATATTTCGAAAATACCGAGGAATGGCTTCCGTTGCATTTAATAATTGCCATCTGTAGTTATAATTTTTTGACATTTTCTTTGGCTGCAGTTTCCTATTTGCATCTATATTTAAGGCACATCCAACTACTTTCGAAGAAACTGCATCTACTGCAACGAGACTATAGACATTAAAAATAAAATTCTTGTTGATTTGATTTAATTATCATGTGATTATTAATTTTATAGTGAACGCTTGAGACGAAAGTTCCAATTGACAAAGTTTTTCCAGCAGGTTTTAATTTTGAAAATTGGGTTACTTAAAGATTTTAAATATCACTCACCCTAAGTTGTCTTCGTTAAGGAGTTTCCAAGAAGCAGTCAGCATGCCATAAAAATCTTCACGCGTAGATTTAATGTGTCTCATCATATCGCATTTAATTGTATAAGCAGAGGATAGTAAGCTGATGTGATTCAAAAAGAGGAAGGTAAATTTAAAGCTAATATTTAACTAATGATCGATACAATTATGTACATACTCAACCACTACGTGTCGATGATTGTCGGTTAAAGGTTCAATATCAAATGGAAACTGATCATTTTCTGACAACTGAAATGAGCAATGAGGAAGTACTTTTCCAGCAACCATTTTAGCCAAAATTTCCTTAAAATTCTTGGCCATTACAAAGTCGGGAACAGCTTAAATAAACAAAACTTTCATTTTATAAAAATCGTTAATAATGTACTTCTCTTTGAAAAATGTAACCTAACGAGTAATTTTCACTTATGTGAAGCATTGAGAACATTTTGGTGCACATTTTTATCCGAAAATAATCAAATTATTTCTAATCCTGATAATATTTAAAATTATGAAGTATAAAACATGGAATTTACAGATAAAATAGCCACTATCTCGGCATAAACTGCAGGCATAAACGCAATTCAAAGAAGTGCCCCCGATATCGAAAAAGTTTTGCTCAAACCGGGACAGAATGTATCGTACAGAGATTCCCGTGGCACTAGAGACAGCATCGCATAAAATTCTGGCCGCCTGTTTTTGTTCTGCATCAAGTGCCAATGGCTGCCAATCCTCTGGAGAGGATTCAGTTTTCCCAGCTTGGTACATGCAAAGGAGTCTGCGTTTATTTACTCGGCCGGTAGACAAAGTAGGAAATTCGGTCATTGGGAAAATCTTTTGCAAATTATTCTTATATAAGCTAGTTAACCAGAAATTGTCAAGCTTTATAATTTCTTGTATAAGTTATTTACCTCAGGTAACATATAGGACGTAATAGTTGGTTTTAATTTTTCCAACACTTCTTGAGATGTTACATTCTCTTTTAAAATCACCGCAGCGAAAAGTATCTGCAAAGACAGCAATGACAAGTCATAAATATACATTCTTATCTTTGTGCATAGAATTGCTTTCTAACCGAAAATACTAACTTGATTTTCTCGGTCTGGATTCCCGAGACAAACTTGACAATCTGTTACAAGTTGAGTGCTTTCTACTGCTTGCTTTATATTATTCATATTCACTCTCTTCCCATTAACATTAGCTACATCGTCCAATCTCCCTTTTTATCAATAACATAAAATATTACATTTGACTAATTTGACTAAATAAGTATAATATTTCCAATAAACACAGTAATAAATCAATAATACCTTCAAAATTCAGGGTTTTGTACCCTCTTTTATCATTAGAAATTCTTCCTAAATCAGAAGTTGCAAAATAAAGTTTCGCTCCAACCTGCACTTTATTTTGTTGAGATTTCTTTGTATTTGAGGTTTTAACGTATCCGTAAGATAAACAAGGGCCACTTACAAAAATTTCCCCTGAGATGAAAAGTAGGTTTTATCTCCATTTTTGACAACATAAAATATGAAAATTCCTTACCAATTTATGATTTGAAGAAAAGTGGATTACCGACAACTCCTTGGGGCACTATCTTACTACTATCATCTAGAATGCAAACAGAGACATTGTATATCGGTGTCCCAACAGGCACCAAGGTGTAATTAACTGTATTTTCGACTTTATCCAAGTAGTCTTCCATATCTTTAAATATTTCAAAAACCGTTTCCGATGCAGTCTCTGCAGAAAATAAAAAATGTAAATGCAAGAGTTTCGAATTTTCTTTTAATCATAGGAAACTAACCCGTCGCTCCAAAAGTAATGACCAAGCCGCAGTTTACATCTTTGAACAAATTGAAGAATTTAATTCCTAATTCGTGGGACAGAGCATCTCCAGCAATGCTTACATACTTTATTGTCTTGATCATATATTTTGACTCTGGACCCAACTCCTCAATAAACGACAAGAAGTTAGAGAAGTATTTTGGAGTCAGGGCGATTCTCGAAATGGCATGTTGTGATATTTTCAAAAGAAACGATGCAGGCTTGGATAAAATGGAGCGATGCATCACTGTTGCATTTTCACATCATATTTTAATAAATCATTCTAAATAATATCTAAAATATCATCCATTGTAAAATCAATAGGGAGGTGTATACCATAAAGCGGACGACCACCAAAAAGTGGACAAAAAATTTCCCCTACAGCGTCTGCATCAGAAATTGATGCACAAGAAACAAGAACTTCATCCTCAGTATAAGGCAGTTGTTTCAACTGCCACAGTGCTCTATTAAGAATTGCTGCATGGCCCATCCTAAAGTTTTGATAAATATTTTACTATATATTATTTTACAAACGTTGGAGAAAGTCGTTTTCTCTTTTAACAACAATATCTCTATATGCAACTTTCTCTGAAACTTTCCCTTAAAAGATACATAGATATACAATATAGGTACCTGCAGCCTAATGGTGTACCAGTTGTTCCACTAGTGAATATAATAGTTGCTGGTCTCATATAAGGCCTTGTCAAACTTTCCAAAGGGTCTACTTCATTTAAATCGCTAAGTGATCTGGAATACAGAAAAAATAGTGACCCTTAAAAAACTATATATATCTTGAATGTGATAATAATGTGGAATGATTTTTGAATGGTTTACTCCAATGCAGAATGGATTAGGCATTCCAAGCTGTCTATTTCAATAAACGTTTTCAGAGAATCAAACCTATTTCTGATTGGTCCAGCAGTTTCTATTATACAACATTACAATAATGCACATCCAATAAAGAATTTAGAGAATTGACCAAATATTACGGTATTAAATTATTGTGTATTTGTGTTACCGGTAATTATAAGCATCGGTCTTGTCAGACTTATTATAGGTATCAATTCATGTTCTGGATAATAGGGTTCTAAAGCTAAATAAGTGCAGCCCAACTAGATTAGCCGAAAATTTTATGATTTAATTTCAGGCCTACTAAATTATGGATTTGACTAAAACCTACCAATTCCCAATTACAGATGTAGGTACCCACCTTTAAAATTGCCAGAATGAGTGCAATGACGTTTTCATTAGTATTTAAGCAAAATGCAATGACCATATCATTATCGGGATTATTTGTCATCCAAAACCCTAACCGAGTTCGTAAAGTTTTTGCCAAACGTGTGGAAATATCATCCAAGCTACCGAAAGTATATTTTACTGTATCTTCGTCCAAAAGTGCTGGCGCTTCATAAGGAATCTCTCCTATAGCAATAAGTACAATATTTTTAAGTTATTTTAAAGCTCCTTAAATCTTCAAATGTACTATGTAAGCACACAAACTATTAGATACTTTCTATGATAAATAAATAAAAGGGAGGAGATCGGTTTGGGAACTTGAACTGACTGATACCTCAAAGAGCAGATGACGCAATACCCCGAGGATATATCTATATAACATTAGATGTGTATAATAAATGATGCTTATTCAGACTACATCTTCACCTTTGTACAGCAAGCTGCTGAAATACTCAGTAAGTGTGATATTCTTAGGAAATTTGACCGCCTTTCCATGGATGACACTTTGATCCCAACCTGTTTTATAAACATGAAACTATTACTTGAAAACGTTATCCCAATTTGTTCAGCTGGAATTGACATACTGATAAATTTTTCATACCACACAGGCCTTTAAGAACGTCCATGATGCGGTACCCTAAAGATTTTATGTTACTGAGGCCTAAAAATATTCACAATAATGCTGTACAATAGCTTTCAATGTTTATAAAATTGAAAAGCCGGATATTATGAGAAAAGTACAAGCTTCTTGACTATATTTTCATATTATTATATGCTTTCTGAATGAGCACGCTAGTCAAAGACTATTTCCAAAGACGATCATAGACTGGCGATAGCAAGGCTCATATAAATAAGCGTAGTATACGTAGTAAAGGTAATAAACCATAACAACTGATATACAGGCAAAAAATGTCATACAGTCATACTAAACGAGACGACTTTTTTGACACTATCTATTTCTCAAGATTATAGGTTGGATTATTCCCTATTTCTCAAGTACTGTACTGAAAATTCATACTTGGACTATTGTGTATAAATGTGTACGTTGAGGTCAACTGGTATGCTTTTGAATCACACAAATGGAATGTCCAATATAATGCGATTATTATCTTTGAGTTCCTGCCTGCGGTGTGGTGAAATTAATTGAATATAATTAATTTGATGCCAAAAGAGTTAAATCAAAGAAAACAGTGATAAAACGATAGTACTTTTCTCTATTTTAGCAATTAAATGTGAATTTCACAGAAGGCCAGAATTTACACACACACTTTAGATCGAATCAAGCAGAACTGATTGTTGGCAGAGATTTTCTCAATAATACAAAACAAAATAAATTATGATACTCATGCGCATGCACAGACAAATACAAAACAATTTTTGAATAGCATAGATACGTACATTACAGTTTCAACATATTGTAATTTGTAGCTATTTAACTTAACTATTTTTGGTGTAATCTATATTGGTATGGGCAGTTGTTTAACAAAATTATGGACAGAAATGTATTTAAGGCGCTATTTGCACTTACATGTACAACATTTTTATTATGCATATAAAATTGAAAGACGTTTCATTGTTATCTGTTATACTTGAAAGGCTAAAGTACACCTCTAGCAATGTCAATTTTGTTTCGACCACTTTATCCCACTTTTGAAGTACATCTTATGAAGATAATATGAAAATTGCCGGTATATATGTGGCCGGTCCCCTTATGACCTGATGGTATAATATAGAATTGTGCAGTGTGTACAATTTTAATAGCAAGGTACCCTTTGTTGTCTATTCTATGAAATTAATTTTGTGAATCAAATGATTTCGCATTTTTGGAAGTTTTTTTAAATACTAAACTTTAGCTCCCAGAGTTTCCCCTTTAGTAAAGTAAGATAGTAAAAACACCATTTCCTTAGCTGTCTGCCAGATTTAAAACATATTATCACTATATAAATAGAACTGCCTTAATTGGTATACTTACGCATTAATTCTTTTAGTTCTTGTCACGTTATTGATTGACATACTATAGAGTGTATAGAGTTCATTAATGGACAGGAATTTATTGGTACAATGATAATGGTATAAATTATCGCACCTTACAGAGATGTATTCTATCGAACACGGACACTGAATATAGTACACAATTCAATAGAAAAATTTGATTAGATAGTTATAGTGATAATGTTTAAAAATTGCAAGCATCTCGTATTTTTAGTACCACTATCTGAGCGAGGCAATTAAAATAACAATTAAAAATCCCGTATTCGTTTAATGTCACATAAACTTCATTAGTTCTTCTGGGCTTAGGTCAGTTGTCATTGATGAAAGAGAGCTAATAGGTTCAGGAGTCCTAATGTGAAGATAGCAAGCTGCAGCAGTGAGAGTGTCCGGAGCCAATCTAACAGTGACATAGTGTACATAAGTTTTAAAAATCTCAATATAACTGGTTTTCTATAGATCAGAAAGTTGTAAGAAGTTACTTGAAAGGTTTGCTTTTGTCTAATTCAATGTATTGATTTATAATCATAACTTCCAATGTCCTATACCCGAAAATATCTTGACAAAGCCTCTAAGAGGAAAACAAGGGTGCATATCAAGGTGCATATAATATTAACTTTGTACATTCATGGACTTGTAAATATAGACTCTGAAAGATTGCTTCTAGTTCAAAAACTTACTTTGGTTATAGGGCTGAAGCATGATGAAAAGACACAACTGTACCCGGCTTTGCCTAATTTAATTATTTCTGTTCCCATCTGAGTAACTAACATGATATTGTCTACGGCAGATAACGATTTATCAGTGGCCATCCAATGGTTTTCCAAACATTCGTTTTTTCTTTTCGGTATATCGTCAATACAACTTCCTTTGATTTCATGCATGAATTCTATAATGTGAAACAAAGCTCCTTCCGCTTTAGATGTATCTATAATCTTTAAACCACCAATTTCAACAAGTTTTAAATCAGTAGCTAATTTAGGATAAATGCTATGAAAGTATTTTTGCACTTTCGTGAATTTTTTTGGATTTTGAGATTATGTTTTAGTGGATTTTAAAATTATTGTTGAGTTTAGTGAATTAATTCTACGAAAACTTAGAAATATTTTTGGAAAAGGGAAAAACCTGGAAAAAATCTGCATTTAATGCTACTGCAATAATTTTATGGTCACTTTTTCTTTTAACAACAAATGATGTATTTGATTCCTCGTAAATTTTCCAATTGTCCGAAAAGAATTTCTGAAATTGTTTGTAGGTAACCAAATTGTACTGTTGTAAGTATCCTTTCTGTGTGTAGCTGCGTGATAGCATCCTGGAAAAAATTATTATTTTTAATGCAATAAGGAGTTAATCTAATATTAAAATAAAAATTGAAATCTACTAACTCGACAGCACTCCGTTTATGTTTACGACTGAGAATGTCAATGACGAAAGTGTCCTTCATATCTATGATGTAGTAAGCAAGATTTATCTCTTGATCAGCTCCCCGATCCCTTTGTTTAACCACCATTAAGGAAATGACAGCTCTAACGGTTTTACAAAGTAAGAATTCCATAAGAGTTATTGGATATCCATGATGCTGGAGATGCAATAAAATAGTTAATGCGTTTAATGAAGTGACTCCGATTTCAAATATCGAATAATCAATATTAGCCATTGACATTTCAAGAGGAATATAAGCAAATTTAAACAATGCACTAAAAAGGAATTTTTGGGCATCCAAAGTATCCTTATCCTCAGAATGGGGCTTTGTGTCCATATGCATGATACTGAAATCTGAGAAAATTACCATTTTTAAATTTGTACACTGAATGAAATGTACTGGTTACAAAAATGCCTACCGGGTTCTCGTGTCTGTTCATATTGCAAGAGTAACTGTGTAGGAAAAGGCTTCCCAGATGGAGTTTTAGGAATTTCATCAATAATTCGGAAATCATCTGGAATTGCAAAATCTGGCAACTTTTCTCGGGCCAATTCATAAAGACTCACAGTATCGGGAAGTGTTTCGGATTTATATGGAGGCCTCATCGCAAAAAATGCTATCAGTTCTTGATCAAATTTTCCTAGATATTCAAAAATTACGTTTTATTAAGTAATGAAATGATGTTACAGTAGTTCTCAATTAATTTCCATTTTAAATGTTGTACCTTGATGATAAATTAAAACAAAACATTCCCGCACGCAGGGTAAAGTCGAAAGAAAATTTTTGACATTGTCCACTGAGACCAAGTGCCCCATGTGTTTCACTATTCGATCGCTTCTCCCTTCGACTAAATTGCAAAACATTGTGTGGTAATCCAAATCATTGCAAAGATAAGTAATCAATTGAGGAATATCTCATACTGTAGAGATGACGTGTCCTTGGATCTTCATCGCTCGAACAAATTCTTCCATACTCTCCTGTATGAAATATCCACTTAAATTGATCTCCTTTAATTCTTTGACGGTTAATTTGAAACTTTCGGTCTTTAGCATCAATAGCTGAATCATTCACATATCCTACAAAATTTGGCGGAGAACAGCGTAAATTAATTATATTCAACATTTGTAGCGGAGGTTTTCTTGTTTGAATGTTCATAACACACCTAAAGCAACATTATACCCAGAACAACAGATTTCTCCTTGATTTCCATCATTCACAATTTCATTTTGGGTTCCTAAAGTATAAATCCGACTGTTGTCAAACACTTTGCTCAAACTCAGTCGGCCAAGAATACATTTTGAATCAAACTCCTTTAAAGAACGAAATTTTTCAAAGACCATTGCACCAGTTACCTATGAAATAATTATCAATATTTTATTTATAGCATTTATTAAATTTATTTAATTAAATTAAAATTTAACCTCGGCAGATCCAACACAATTCACCAATATAACTCCATCACAAAAGACTTTGAAGAACCATAAGACCTACATTCGAAATTGTCCAAAAAGAGAGGATTTACAATTATCGTAGTTTAACAATTGAAGAATCACAGAGATGAAAATTAAACTTACATCAGGTCTCATTAAAACTTCCCCACGACAAATGAGACTTTTCAGTTTTCCTAATCGTCTCAGAGTTTCTTTTCTTCCTAAAGCATCTATTGCAGTGAGGAAGTAATGTAACTGATAATTATACAACGCAATTCTTGTGACATGACGGGCAGCAAGCATTTCTGAAACATAAAATAATTTCGTTGCTCCGAATTGTTGGCAAAAGCTGGAGAAAATGCTACAGAATCAAATAATTAAGTAACCTGTAAAATAAAGCATATTGTTCAAATCCGTCCGTTTGAAAATATTCAATGTGCATCCTTTCAGGATTGACGTGAAGACCTGAAGTGTATTTTCTATTGAAGAAATAGGGAAAGTCATTGTACAAACATCTTTTGATTTCAACCCAAGACATTGCCAGTCCCAACTTATAATATTTATTAGATTTCTATGAGAAATTCTGACTCCTATAGGCCCTTCCAAGAATCCTATTGTTTGTATCACCACAGCTGGTTTTTCCATATTATTATTATCCCCCGATTTTGATGCTTTCCTGTCCTTATAATTCTCATTTGTATCCGCATCGGCAAAGGTCACATTTAATTCCATCTCTTCGCTTGGGTATGTATACTTGCGATTTGCTTTCATAGTCATTTTTGCAGGTAATTCCATATCCAGCCATAACTCTTCAACGGAAACCATCTTACAGATTTTATTGAACTTATCTGGGTCGAATTTATTACCAATCGGCCCATTATCGTCTACAACTAGTAGAATGGGCTGAAATTCTTCAATGATCTAAAAAAAATAACGTATATTGCCAAAAGTGTTGAATATTGCAAACGAACATTTGGTTAGTTCAAATGGTTACCTTAAGAAGAACCTGTTCTGGGTAATCTGGATCAAGAGGGATATAGCCTGCTCCTGTTTTCAATATGGCAAATAGCAAGGTCACCCATTTTTCAGATGGGGAGACACAAATGGCTATAAGTAAATCCCAGTTTGGGCTTTTGCATATTGTAGAGAAACTGACTCTTTCGCTCAATTGCTTGGCAATTGCAGACGAAAATACTTCAACCTGTAATGCATGATTGAGCTATCACTGTGGTGTGGTCCTTCGAAAAACTAAAAATTCCATCGGTAGTTTTGCTTAATATTTTGCTCACCTGCTCAAAAGTCAGAGTTTGATAGTCTCCATATTGTACTGCTATTTTATGTCGGGAGAATTCATTCTTATTTAGTTTTCGGTAAAATATCTCCGGTATCGTGCAATTGAATAGTTTTTTACGACTTATGACTGATCCATTAAGAACTCCATCTTCATCTCCTCCGCCTCCGCAACAACTGTTCATTTTATCTAAAAAGCCAAGTACAAAATAAATCTTAGAAATAGGATTTCAAAAACAACAACCAATTTATTCGACACTAAAAATCGTGCACACGGTTAGTCAAGATCTCTAAGACCGTGTACACACGGTGCACTTTGCATAAGTTATGAATTTATGACCACTGCACTCTTCACTGGAGTGAAACACAATAATTTAAATTAGGTACAATCCAATCCATGGAAACATTAACATTGGCCCCTGTCGTAGTGCTAACGTGAATGAATATACTTCAAGCAAGAGATGAACAAAAAAATATCCCGGAAATGATTGGAAATAGAAAATGACATAAATTGAATCCTAAAGCAAATATTATTTTCAAAAAATTCTAAATCCCTCACGTTTCACAGAAGAAACTCCTCCTCAGATTATTCCTCCACGATACAAAATCTTTTGTACTCCTATAACTATTTGTATTCAGGACGGGGTAATTGAAATATTATCTGCATGAATCCAATTTTTAATTTGAAATAAATATAGAATGGAAAATCAATTTACATAAGATTTGTTATCATGTTTTTTAGATACCAAGTACAGAAATGACAGATCCTTCGCAATCCTCAGTTCCTATACCAGAAACTTCTGTTCCAAGCCCTGATAACGCATTACCATCTCAAGCAAATAGTAAACCAGGTAATAAGGCCGCAGTTCCAAGTGTAAAACTGCCTCCAGGAACTACGAATCCAGCTGGCTCTCGAGGATTTATATGGAGGCCCGTTATGAACGGACCAATAAATATGAACCAACCCAGGTTTCCTTTTGCATGTCCTCCAGGATTTCAACAAATGCGACCTCCACAACAAATATATCCTCCACAAATGTATCCACCCCCGCAGCAAATGTATCTACCCCCGCAACAAATGTATCCTCCCCCGCAACAAATGTATCCTCCACCACAACAAATGTATCCTCCACCACAACAAATGTACCCACCCCCGCAAATGTATCTTCCACAGCAAATGTATCCACCACCACAAATTTATCCTCCCGGACAAATGAATCAATATCAGCAAATAAATCATTCACCAAATACAAGGAATATGCCTTAGAAATTCGAATAATTGTTGTAAACTAACCCAAACCCAAGCAAGACCAACTTTAGCAGAAAATGCTTTGACTATTATTGATACATTGGTTTCTTATGAAGAAAGTCCTTGCAATACCTGTGATCAACCTGAAGTCCTGGAAAAGCCTTGCGAGTCAGATGGTGAATGGTTATGTGGCCTAGTGAAGGAAATTCTCTGTTCATTGGGTAAATTAGCTGGCCAGGGTAGTTCTTGCTGTGAAGATACATATAACTCATCTTTCAAACAGTGCGAACCTTGTCGGGAAGGGGATGGGTTGGCCCCCGGAAAATCATCAATGAAAAACCAAGGTCAGTATTGCGAATATGATTTTTGGATATTTTCTGAATAAGTAGATATAAAAACAAAAACCATATAGCTTTATGACGAAACTTTCAGGTGCCAACTTCAGCACTTTTGAAGGACCGATGGAATCTTTTCAAGGATCGATGGGATCATTTCAAGGATCGATCGAATCATTTCCAGATGATCTCAGTGTGACGCAATATTTTAGTAATGGCCTGGCAAATGTAAAACAAAAAACTGCACTAGTCGAAGAGAAAACTGTGCACACTTATCGTCATTTAAATGACATTCACAAATAAAATTGCTGAAGTTTTGAAGATGCAGATAGAAGGGCTGAATACGATGAATCCTGATGGAGACACCGTCATTGGCATTTGTATCCCCCCAAGTGATAAATTAATATTTACAATGTTTGCCATTCTAAAACTTGGGGCTGCGTATGTTCCCTTTGATCTGGCAATGCCGGAAGATCGAATCGTTCGAATAGTAAAAGATTGTAAACCTCTTTTAATTGTAAGCGATTCTCACGGGAATACTATCGGGAAATTCGACCCTGTCCGAGATTTGGTAACATTTATGCAAATCTATTGCTTAAGATTAATCTACTACTTTAAGAATAGGAAATACGGCTAATACCCGAAAGGTTTCAAAATTATAATTTACTCAACCAGGTAAAAGTCATCGGTTACTCTGATATTATGGAAATTGTAAATGGGATAGTAAGAGAACCTGACGAAAGTATAATCATACAGCCAGTGGCAGGGCTCCCTGCATTATCTGAACGAACGGCTATCGTTTTGTATACTTCTGGTAACATTCTTTTCAAAACGTTAATTAATCACGTAAATTATTTCCTAAATCATTGTTTTCCTTTTACTGCATCCAATTAGGCAGCTCGGGTGAGCCCAAAGGAGTCCGACTCTCACATAGAGCCATTCTAAATCGTTTGAATTGGCAATGGAAAGTATTTCCATTTATTCCAACTGAGCAGTGTGTCTTCAAGACATCTTTAACGTTCGTCGACTCCGTCAGCGAGGTTCCCTTCTAACATTTTACATGCTTGAGTTTAAATAGATATTTTGTGATACTTTATTTTGTGATTAGATATTTGGCCCATTGCTTCAAGGATATCCCATAGTAATATTTAGCAAATTGGTTGTTCAAAATCCTTCGGTTTTTATTCAAAGACTCAATTTTTACTCGGTAACCAGAGTGGTCCTGGTTCCGTCATTGATGAAGGCCATTTTTCAAACTTTAAAATTAATTGATCCTAAAGAAAAACAAAATATTTTGACTTCAGTTCAACTGTGGGTTGTCTCTGGCGAAGCCCTGCAAAAGGAACTGGTTGATGGTACAGTTTGTTAACTGATTTATATTGATATTAAATATTCATGACAATGCATGGTATTTTTAGTAAACTGAATTTTATGCACTTTAATTGCAGAATTTTTCGACTCCTTTCCGTATAAGTATGTGATGGCTAACTTTTATGGATCAACGGAAATCATGGGAGATGTTACTTACATCTCGTATGATTCCAAAAAGGCTGTTTACGACAAAACAGTAGACAACCAGATACCCATTGGTAGGCATCTTTTATTCTTCTATTAGTCTACAGAGATTTATTCACAGAACCACTATAATACTTTCTGAATGTACCTCTATTAAAGGTATTGGTGTTTACAATACAATTTTGTACATATTGGATAATAATATGCAACCTGTACCTGAGAATGAGCCTGGAGAAATTTATGTTGCGGGTTACAATTTAGCTAAAGGCTATGTAGGAATACCCGATTCGGATAAATTCATTGACAACCCATTTTCAACTACACCAGGTCAATATTAAAATACATTTTCAAATTGTGTGAATGCAGTCGCGTTGATTGTCTGATTTGAAAAATTAAGGTTTTACTCGACTCTATCGTACTGGGGATTACGGACGAATTGGCAAAACTCGTAATGGAACTAAAGTAGTTCTCTATGAAGGTCGAACGGACTCTCAAATCAAAGTACGGGGTCAGAGAGTGGATTTAAACGAAATTGAATATGCTCTGACACAATTGCATTTGGTCCAGAAAGGTGTGGTTCTTTGTTACCATCCTGGTTTACCAGCTCAAGTAAG
>JABASH010000301.1:0-45219 GCA_019776445.1 Tomocerus maximus | reverse complement strand
AGACCCTAAAATCGCTGTCAAAAAACAGAGCATTGTCGATGTTTTATGCAAAGACAAAAAAGGAATCAAATACATCATCGAAATGCAAATGACAAAATCCAGAGGATTTGAAAAGCGCGCGCAATATTATGCCTTTCAGGTGTATGGCAATCAAGTAAACATTTCAGATGAGTATCATAATCTCAAAGAGATTATCTTTATAGCTATTGCTGACTGTATCATTTTTCCCAACAAATCTCATTATAAATCAGACCATGTCATACTCGATAAAGCAACTTATGAGCACGGTCTTAAAGATTTCTACTTTACCTTTATCGAACTTCCTAAATTTACTAAAAGCAAAGAAGAACTATCCTCTATAGAAGAAAAATGGTGTTACTTTTTCAAGCACGCGCACGAAATCACCGAGAAAGAATGGCAGAGGATTAGGGGCAGAGATACCATTATTCATAAAGCATACACTGCACTCGATCAGTTTCATTGGAGTGATACCGAGCTTGCTACTTATGAAGAATTGAAACGCATTTATATGGATAATAAGGCGGCTATGGCACAGGAAATTTATGATACTAAGGTTGAAGGTGAAACTATAGGCATTGAAAAAGAAAAAATGCAAACAGCAAAACGCCTATTGCAGGCTGTGGAACTGATCTGGTTGCTCAAGCTATCAATTTATCTAAAGAACAAATAGAAGATTTAAAGAAACACATCTTGCAAGAGCCTTCAGTAGTCAATTTCTAGCTTAAATATTGCGAGAGCTTCTAAAAACTTCGGGCCTTATTTGAGCTATGCTTACATGAAAATAGGTTCTCTTATATATTTAAACAGCAAAAGACCTTAGACGCGTTATCATAAAAAGTTGATTTAAATTATTTGTATTTATTTTTTTGAGTTTTTCTATTTTAGAAGTAGAGAAAGAGAGGTTGTGTATTTTTTGAAGGGGGACAGCTAATACTCCAATTTTTTTTAAGGGCGCTTTAGCTTTTTAGTCAAAATTTCATTTACTATGGCAGGTGACGCTTTACCTTTACATAGCTTCATGACTTGCCCGACTAAGAAATCAAAGGCTCTTGCTTTTCCAGTATGAAAATCAATAATCGATTGTGGGTTATTCTCTAAAACCTTATCTACTAAAAGTGTAATACTTGAAATATCTTGTAGGGGCTGATAATCAGGGTTTTGTTTTACGATTTGTTCAGGATCTGTTCCTGGCCTGTTGCACATATCATCAGCAACGCTTTTAGCAATCTTTCCAGTAATGGTATTTGATTCAATCATCTTGACAAGTTTACCTATATCGCTAGGCTTAATTCCTGAGCAAATGAGACTGTTTCCTGTGTCTTTAAAACGTCCAGCAAACTCTATAATCATCCAATTGCATATGCTTTTAGGACTAGGGCAGATTTTAAGCGCTTCCTCAAAATAATCAGCGAGCTTTTTATCGTTAATTAAAAAGGCTGCAGCTGACTCAGGCAGTTCTAATTCTTGCAAATAGCGATTGTATCTTTGGTGTGGCAATTCTGGCAAAGTAGCTTTAATTATTTTAATCTCTTCTTCTTTGAGTAAAATCGGAGGAAGATCTGGCTCTGGAAAATAGCGATAATCATCAGCATCTTCTTTTTCACGCATCAAAACGGTTTCTTTTTTTTCTGGATCAAAACGATAGGTCCCTTGAGATATTACTTCGTAAAAGTCTTTTTGCGGATGTAGGGTATATTCACGAATTTGCCTGCGAATTTCTGATTCAAGAGCCATTTCCATATTATTAAAAGAATTGAGATTTTTGATCTCAATTTTTGTACGTAAGATCTGTTCTCCTTTTTTTCTGACAGAAATATTACAATCAATGCGAAAGGAACCTTCATCCATATTACAATCAGAAACGTCTAAGTATTCTAAAATGGCTTTAATAGCCATAGAATAAGCCACTGCTTCTTTAGGAGTATGCATACAGGGTTCTGAGACAATTTCTATCAATGCTACTCCCGCTCTATTGTAATCAACACCTGTAAATGTACTAAAGTGCTTTAAAGTACCCGCATCATCTTCCAAATGGCTTCGGTTAATAGAAAAATGTTTTAATACACCTCCTATATCAGCTACTACAGTACCGCCGATTAGAATGGGTTTATAGAACTGTGTAATTTGAAAATTACGAGGGCTATCGGGATAAAAATAGGATTTACGATCAAATTGACTATTCAAAGAAACCTCAGATCCCACTGCGCAACCAAAAAGAACAGCTTTATGCACAGCTTCTTTATTCAAAACAGGTAAAGCGCCCGGCTGACCTGTACAGACAGTGCTAATGTTTGTATTGGGTTCATCTCCAAAATGATTAGCCGCAGAGCTGAAAAGTTTAGATTTGGTATTGAGCTGTGCGTGAATTTCCAAACCAATTACGGGTTGCCAATCTTCATAGCAGATCTCGCTCATTTTCGTACCTTGTTATCAAATAAAGGGGGAACTATGTTTGTAAAGGAAGTAGCGTTTTCAAAAGCATATCCAAAGCGCAGAACTTCTGTATCATGCATATAAGGTCCAATGAGTTGCAGGCCGTAAGGGAGGTTTTCCTCGCTAAATCCATTGGGTACACTAATTGCGGGTAATCCCGCAAGATTTGCAGACACAGTGAAAACATCTTGTAGATAAAGCTGTACAGGATCTTGAAATTTGCCTAAAGGAAAGCTTGTTAAAGGAGATGTTGGCATAGCAATTATGCTACATTTAGCAAAGGCTTGTTGAAACATTTGGATTAATAAAGAGCGTACTTTTTGTGCCTTTTTGCAATATGCCTCTTGATAACCAGAAGAGAGAACATAAGTGCCTAGTAAAATACGTTTTTTTACCTCTGCTCCAAAACCTTCTTGTCTAGAGAGCACATAAATCTCTTCGAGAGTTTTTGCTTCCTCTGCTCGTTTACCATAGCGAATACCATCAAAACGCGCAAGGTTTGTGGATGCTTCTGCTGTAGCTAGAATGTAGTAAACGGCAATTGCATATTTTAACAGATTTAAATCTACATCTATAATGGTTACGCCTAATTTTTTAAAAACCTCTACAGCCTCTAAAAAATGTTCCTTAGACCCAGGATCTAATTCACTTAAGCAACTATAGGGGATGCCGATTGTTTGACCGTGAATTGGTTGATCCAGTTTTTTTAAATAGTCTTCTGAAGAAGATTTAATACTGGTAGAATCATGGGGGCAGTGTCTTGAAATTACTTGCATGCATAAAGCAGCATCTTTTACATCATAGGTCAAAGGGCCGATCTGATCTAGAGAAGAGGCAAAGGCTACTAAGCCATAACGAGAGACTCTTCCGTATGTGGGCTTAAACCCTACAATTCCACAAAAAGCAGCTGGTTGCCTAATAGACCCGCCTGTATCTGTTCCTAGAGAAATGGGGCAAAAACGCGCAGCTACAGATGCAGCAGAGCCTCCAGATGATCCACCTGGTGTACATTTAAGATCCCAAGGATTTTTAGTTAGTTGATAAGCAGAGTTTTCTGTAGAAGATCCCATGGCAAATTCATCAAGATTGGTCTTACCAATGATCAATGCATCTGCTTCTTCTAAAAGCTTAACTACAGTTGCATCAAAAACCGCTTTATAGTTTTCTAAAAACTTAGAAGCGCAGGTTGTTTTTTCTCCTTGAATATGAATGTTATCTTTAATGGAAACAGGCACTCCTGCTAAAGCACCTAATGGCTTGCCAGAATCTCTTTTGCGATCTAATGCAGCAGCTTTTAGCATTACCCGCTCTTCCATTACAGATAGAAAAGCGCCAATTTTTTCATCGTGCAGAGAAATTCGCTCTAACGTCTTTTCTGCAATTTGTTTAGCTGACATTTTTTTTTTACAAAATTCCTCACGAATAGCACGGGCTGATAGTCGATACATGTACAAAAACTCTATTAGTTGGAAAAATTAATTACTGTAGGCACTCGAATCATGCCACCTATATGAGAAGGAGCATTTTCTAAAAACTGCTCTCTGGATAAGATATTCATGACCGTGTCATCCCTTGTAACACTATTTTGGATTTCCCCCACTTGATAACAAGTAGGTACGTCCGTTGTATCAATTTCAGAGAGTAGTTCCATGTAACCTAAAACTTTTTCTAAATGCTTAGATATGGTGTTTTTTTCTTCCTGTGTTGCTTCGCCAAGACGGCAGAGTTTATTAAGCTTTTCGAGATCTTCTTCATCAAACTTTGTCATTTACATTCCTTAAAGGAGCTGAATACGAATGATCACTATAATTTTTCTTTCTTTGCTTGTAAAGAGAAAAATAATACTGATTTTACTTCTTTCGACTAACCAATCAAAAGAAGTAAAAGTATATTTTAAAAAAATAGTTTAAGTTAATGTATACGGTATATGCAAAGTTAAGCCCAGTTTTTTTTAGCAGAGCATCAGTAAGGGTTTCCGAGGAGATATTTGTATCGTGTACTACATGAGGGAAAAATTATGAAGTGCTTCTTCTAAAGTCTCTTTTACAAGTAGCCTAAAACTAGGATGAATCTGATCTAACTTAGCATCTATTGCCAAAAAAAATACCTTAATACTTAAGATGTGGCTTTTAATGATTAACAAAAAGGAAGTCAAAACAAGACTATCTAAGAAATCAAGTAAAAAGACCATTGACCCAAGAAAAAAAACAGAATTTTTTTTTCAGAAAAAAGTTGATTATGAAATATAAAATTTAACTACGCAAGAAGTCTACTATCTAGATATTCTATTTTTCTTCTCAAATAAGAATGAAGGAGATTTTCTATGAAAAACCAGGTTGTAGTTTATGCAGATAAGGGAGTGGACGGGGTTTCCTTGAAACATTTGATTCATAGCTTAAAACAAGAGCTTAATCCTAAAATGAAAATAAAAAGACTAGATGCACGCTCTGTTATAGAAGAAAATTGGGAAAAGGACACCCAGCTATTTATTATGCCTGGTGGTAGGGATGTTTTTTACCAAAGTACCTTAGCTGAAAAGGGAATCGATAAAATTCGCTCTTATGTAGAGAAAGAAGGCAATTATTTGGGAATTTGCGCAGGGGCTTATTTTGCATGCGAAAGAATTGAATTTGAAAAAGGAACAAATTTGGAAATTTTGGACGAGCGCTCTTTATGTTTTTTCCCTGGGATTGCTAAGGGTCCGGCTTATGGAGTAGGGAAGTATACATATAATTCTTCTAAAGGGGCTTGTAATGCTCTAATTAATTGGCAAAATCATTCTTTGTATGTTTATTTTAATGGAGGGTGTTTTTTTAGTTCTAAGTCCGCAGGAATAAAGATATTATCTTGTTATCTAGATTTACCCCAAACCCCCCCTGCAATTGTCGAAATTAAATATGGACAGGGAAAAGCGCTATTAAGCGGTGTTCATTTTGAATATTTACCAGATTTATTAGATCAAAAAGACCCTTACTTATCTATGATTCATCATGATTTGGAAAAAGCGGATTCTTTTCGAAGAAAAATGCTATGTGATCTATTAAAAAGAGTAGGATGCCGCTTGAAAACACCTATTTGAAAAAAAAAGATGACAAATGAATAAAAAGTTTCTAAGATGATGTTAACGGGACATGCTGCCTTGAAACGGGCATGCATGGAGTATTAAGGAGGAACAAATGAAGTTTTTAAATACTCTCGCTTTTATTTTAATTGTAATTGGAGCTTTAAACTGGGGCTTAATAGGCTTTTTTCAGTTTGATTTTGTCGCTTGGTTATTCGGAAGTCAAATGGCTGGCTTAAGTCGTTTGGTTTACGCACTAATAGGTCTAGCTGGTCTTTGGAGCTTGCGCTGGATTCCCCACTGGAGACATATGTGTTGCTGCTGCTCAAAAGATAAGGGTGGTAGTTGTAAAATGTAGTTTATATGAGGCGTAAGGATGGTTTTTTAAAGAATTCTTACGCTTTTTTATCTTTGTATTTATGACAACAATTATTTGGTTTCAACGCGATTTGCGAATTCAAGACAATCCCGCCTTAAAATATGCTTCTCAACTACAGCTTCCTGTTTTACCCATATATATATTTGATCCAGAAGAGGATAAAAACTGGTCAATGGGTTCAAGTTCTCGCTGGTGGTTACATTATTCTCTGCAATCTTTGCAAAAAAATTTAAGAGCTTTGGGTCTTGATTTATTTTTTTTCCAAGGTGCAACTTTACATGCATTGCAAAAGATTATAGATAAGACAGATGCAAAACATATAGTTTGGAATTACTGTTACGAGCCAAGCGCGCTAATACGTGAAAAAAAACTGATCAAGCTAGCCTCTGCAAAGAATTGCATGGCAAAAGGGTTTCACGCAAATCTATTATTTACGCCTGGTCAAATCACTACCAAGCAGGGCAATCCCTATCAAGTGTTCACTCCTTTTTGGCAATGTTGTTTAAAACAAGAGGTAGGTAAACCAGAAGGTAAAATTAAAAAAAAGCTACAAGCAGCATCGTATTCTAAACATCTATCTTTACATACATTAGACTTATTGCCACATATTCCTTGGGCTAAAGACTTTCCTCTTCTTTGGCAGCCAGGAGAAGACAACGTTTTAAAAAAATGGAAGCATTTTTTGAGGAATAAGATACATCAATATGCTCATGGACGTGATTTTCCTGCAGAAATGGGAACATCGATGCTTTCTCCTCATTTGCATTTTGGTGAGATCTCTGTGAAAAGAGTTTTCGAAGATTTGTTAAAGAATACCCATTCAGAGGTTTTTTTAAGAGAAATAGGGTGGCGAGAGTTTGCTTATCATCTTTTAATTGCTTTCCCTCATACCCCTTTAAAACCACTAAGAGCGGAATTTACCCATTTCCCTTGGAAAAGAAATACAAAATGGCTTAGAGCTTGGCAAAAAGGCATGACAGGAATTCCTATTGTTGACGCTGGCATGCGGCAATTATGGCAACTAGGCTGGATGCACAATCGAGTTCGTATGATTGTCGCTTCTTTTTTGGTTAAAGACTTAAACGTTCCTTGGCAAGAAGGAGCAAAATGGTTTTGGGATACCCTAGTAGATGCAGATCTTGCAAATAATACTTTAGGTTGGCAATGGTGTGCAGGATGTGGTGCAGATGCGGCTCCTTATTTTCGTATATTTAATCCATTTATCCAGAGTAAAAAATTTGATCCAAAAGCAGAATATATACGCCAATTTGTTCCTGAATTAAGAAAGCTGCCTAATTCATACATTCACATGCCGCATTTAAGTCCTAAGTCTATGTTAGAAGAAGCGGGTGTTTATTTGGGAAAAAACTATCCTTACCCCATAGTAGATCACGACCTTGCGCGTAAAAATGCGCTACAGATTTACCATCAATGGAGTAAGAAATAAGCATGGATATAAAAGTTAAGGCACCAATAGCAGTACCTTGTGATTTTGCCTTTGCTTGGGCATTGCGCCCTGGAGTCTTAAAAAGGCTGTTGCCACCTTGGGCAAAAGTCGATTTCTTGTTTGATCCTCCTATACCTTGTAATAAAACACAGGTAGGATTAAGAGTTCATATAGGGCCATTTTTCTTTAAATGGGTTTTAGAACATGAAAATTTCAAGCTCAACCAAGAATTTTGCGACAAGCAAATAAAAGGCCCTTTTAAGCGCTATTTACATATTCACCGCTTTTCTCCCATTGATTCTCAATCCTGCATTTTAAGTGATGAGATAGAATTTGACTCTATCTCTTTTTTAGAAAACTTTATAGCTAAGCGGTTTGTGCGATTTTTACAATGGCATCAAAAAACCATGAAAGAGGATCTTGAGTTAACTTACAAATACCCAAGTGTTCCTTTGAAAATTTTAGTAAGTGGAGCTAATGGATTTATAGGCTCTCAGCTTACCCATTTTTTACGCCTAGCAGGTCATGACGTTATGAGACTTGTGCGTCATAAACAAGAAGTGGGCTCTGATACTGTCTATTGGGATCCTGTAGAAGGGCAATTCTCTAAACAGGAATTTGAGGGTTTTGATGCGGTTTTTCATCTGGCAGGAGCTCCTATTGCTCATAGATGGACAAAGAAATACCGCAAAAAGTTATTCAATAGTAGATGTCGTGATACTTGGTTATTATCTCAAGTATTATCTCGTTTATATTCTCCTCCTAAAACCGTTATTTCCGCTTCTGCCATTGGTTTTTACGGGGACTGCAAAGAAAGTGTTACGGAACTCTCTTCTGCAGGAGAAGGATTTCTTTCTTCGCTCTGCCAACAATGGGAGATGGCTTTAGAAGCAGTTAAGCAACGCGGCTGCCGTGTTGTGCATGCTAGATTTGGCGTTGTATTAGGAGCAAAAGGTGGTATGCTTCGCCAGGTTATGCCACTTTATCGTTTAGGTTTAGGCGGAAAGATCGGATCTGGCAACCAGTATGTAAGTTGGATTGGAATTGATGATGCAATGAGTGCCTTGTATCATCTTTTAATGACAGAATCATTAAATAAAGCCGTTAATCTAGTGGCACCCTATCCTGTAAAACAAAAAGAGTTTTCCGCTATTTTAGCAGCTAAACTACACAGACCCCATTTCTTTCACCTCCCTTCTGCTCTTATTTCTTTAGCTTTGGGAGATATGGGAAAAGAGATGTTACTGGCTAATGCTCAGGTCTATCCACAAAAGCTTCTAGAAACGGGGTATTCTTTTCGTTACCCCGATTTACAAGAAGCGTTGAATTGGGTCATATAAAGCATCTATTAAGAAGTTAAAAAAATTTAAAAAAAAATCTCTCCTTTTTTCTATTGAAAATCAGCAACCAATTTGTAAAGATGAGCTTTCAAACACCTTTTAGGAGATAATATGATACTTTACTTAGGACTAATTTGTGCTTTATTTACAAGTTCCCTTGCTTATTCCAATCAAGATAGCTCAAATATCGCAATCGAGTTTGATGAAGATGATGATTATAGCAATATAGAAGAAGATTTAAGGCTTCTAGAAGAAGAAGATAGACTGCATAATTAATTAAAAAATAATCTTTTTAAAAATAGGTAATTTATGAAAGCCGTTATTTACAAAAATAACGGCTTTTTTATTATATTGTTTTGCAACGAGTTATTAACTAAATTAAATCACGCATAGTTTATTATTGATTAGTTATATTTTTGAATTTATTATGAAGATAAATAAAGAGGAAAAATATGCATCCTTGGCGCGATATTTGGACCAAACCCAGAGCAACCATTCAAGCCCTTGTAGCTAAAGATCCGAGCTATGGATTTAAAAGTCTTTCTTGGATTTATGGGATTACGATAGCATTAAGTTTTTCTAAGATGTTCTCTTTAATCACTCTCTATCCTTTATGGGCTATATTGCTTGGCTCTCTGTTATTGGGCATAGTATTTGGTTTACTATCTATCACCATTACCGCTTATATTTTACAGTGGTGTGGACGCCTTATAGGAGGGAATGCTCCTTTTAAACAAGTTAGATGTGTTGTTGCCTGGTCAAACTTACCGGTAGTAATCAATATATTGGTATGGCTCCTTTTGATTGGTGTATTTAAAGAACAAGCTTTCTATTCAGATTTTCCTGCAGAAGTCACATTAGCAAATAAAACAGGACTGTTTCTGCTAGTTATGTTAGGGCAATGGGTTGCAGCTATTTGGTCCTTTATTATTCTGATACAGGGTCTTAGGGAAGTTCAAGGATTTTCTATTTGGAAAGGATTATTAAATATTATCATTCCCATGGTAGCAGTGGTAATTTTATCTATATTGATAAACGGAATGATGAACTGGTTTATTACAAAGACTTAGAAATATATTAGGAGATTTTTATGAGAAAACTATATTCAATCGTAAAAACAGGAGGCCTTTGCTGTGTTTTGGGCTTAGCGCTTACATCATTTTCTCTTGATGCTAAAGAAGTGCGAGTGGATCCAGTTCTTAGCAAAGAAGTAAGTAAGACAAAGAATCATTGGCAGGAGTTTCGTTCTATCAACGGTGAATGTTGTATGAAATTTCCTAAATACCCAGATCATTTATCAGAAAAATTACGCCTTCCTGAAATAGGATTTGATTTAAAGTACGATGCTTACATTTCTGCAATAGATCAAAAAACCACATTTTTATTGTTAATTGCCCAATATCCAGATTTTGTGGACCAAACCTATGCGAATAAAAACTTAGAAGGATTTGTAGAAGGTCTTCTTAAACATAATCCAGGACTTACTCATGAGCTTTCTCTTGTAAATGGCCATACCGTACTAGATTTGTTTATCTGTAAAGAAGGAATGTATTTTAAGGGAAGAGCTTTGATGGTAAAAAATAGTTTCTATCTAATGGCAATGGAGTGTGAAGCCCAATATTATGATGAAGCAAGCTATAAGACCTTTATCGATTCTTTTGAATTAATGCGCTAAAATTTCCTGTAGAGTTTTAAAATGCAGTTTAGCTACCTCTTCTAATAAAGAGCTGCTATGCTTGGCACAAAAGGCTTTTCCTACTCGAATAACTTCTTGAGAGGCGCCTTTAGGGAGCTGGGTTTTATAAAGTAAGCGTAAATCATAAAGTCCTTGTAAAAAGGCAGCTCGCGCTAAAATAGAAGCAGCTGCTACGACTAAATCGCTTTCAGCTCGATGACGTTGTGTCAATTCTAAATCGAGCTTTTTTTGTTTTATAGCGTCTAAAACAACTGCTTCATTAGCAAACTGATCAATAATCACTCGTTTGCAATGCGTTTTTTGAACAAGCTCTGCAATAGCAGTTGCATGTCCCCATGCTAATAGGCGATTAAGATTTTGAAAACGAACGTAGAGCTGGTTGTAGGTTTTCGGTTTGAGAATGACAAGTGCATGAGGGCAGATTGCTTTGATTTTAGAGGCAAGTGCAATCACTGCAGGATCGGAAAGGGTTTTGCTATCTCGTATCTTTAAAGCTAATAAGGCTTGGATTTTTTCTCCATCTGCATAGACCGCTGCAATACATAAGGGACCAAAAAAGTCCCCTTTACCGGCTTCGTCTACTCCAATTCGCTTTGAAGTATCGGTTGGTTCTGGGTTTGAATAAGTAAATGCTTGTAGGATTTGAGGTTCAATATAAAATCTAATGAACTCATCCATTTCTTTTCCTTGTATCATCAGTTTTCCAGATGTATACAACGTGCAACTAATTCCTTTTTTTTTTGCTGAAAAAACCGTATAAGCCGGGGTAGTCAAGGTAAATCCTTGATCGATGAGATCTTCACGCAGCTGATCTTTCAGCTTGAGATCCATGGTTGTTACAAAACAAGAGCGCTTTTGAAATGTCATTTTAATCTAAAAATAATGAAATTATGGTAATTTTACATTGATTTTGAAAAAAAACAAGGATAGATTTGCAATTAAAATGCTATGATGCTTCCGAAGATGGGAATATTATTCATGATAGTGCTTGAAATTTTAAAGGAGGGATATGGGTGCAGAACTTAAAGGCGTAGGAGAGCTTTTTAAAGCTAAACGCCAAGAATTGAATGTATCATTGAAAGAAGCAGAGAATGCAACCTCTATTCGTTCTAGTTATCTAGAAGCAATTGAAGAAGGGGAGATCGACCAATATATCTCTGGAGTGTACGCTCTAGGGTTTATGAAGCAATATGCTCAGTTTCTAGGAGTAGATATTGAGCATATGATTCGTCAAAATCCTCAAGTGTTTCATATGCCAGCAGAAAAACATGAATTTTCTTATGGTATTGGAACTTTAGAAGTACGCGGTAGTATGGGTGGAGGAGTTAAATGGTTGCCTAATTTGCTATGGGCTGGTGTTGCTGCATTTGTATTGGTTATTGCATGGTATCTAGCAAAATTTTTAGGTGTTCTTTAAAAAACTAAAATCTAAGGGGAGATAATTTATGGTAATGACTCACTTCGGGGATTATGAGTTATTAAGACCTTTGGGGCGAGGGGCCTTAGGGCAGACCTATCTTGCAGAACATCGTTTATTGCAAAAGCAGTACATTGTAAAAGTTTTACCCGAAGAGCTCTCTTCTGATACCGATTTTATTGCCCGATTTGAAACACATATTGCTAGGTTAGCTCATTTAAATCATCCTCATATTGCAAAAATTTATAATGCATTATTTTTAGACAAGCGCTATGCAATTATTATAGAGGCAATTTTAGATGAAGATCAACAACCAAGCTTAAATCTATCACAATTTTTACAGAAATTTCCTGATTTACCAGAAGAGACCATTCTCTGTTTTGCTCAACAAGTAAGTTCTGCTCTTGATTATGCGCATATCCAAGAAAAACCACTTGCTCATGGAACATTAAAGCTCAGCAATATTTTAGTTCGTTACACCTCTAAAGGACCAGAAGCTATTGTAACAGATTTTGGTTTATCACATATCATTGGACCACTTGCTGTCTTAAGTCGCATTTATCATGCAATGAGCTCTTTTTATAGTTTAGAAATAGGTTGTGATACAAATGGTAAAAATTATGTAACCGGACCTTGGGATGAAGCTTGTGCTAAAGAAGTTCACCGTTCTTTTCTTGAGCAATTTCCTTTTTTAGCTCCAGAGCAAAAAAGACAATTTAATTGGATAAGCCAGCCTAAAGCGGATGCATGGGCTTTTGGTGTGTTATTATACTATCTTTTGATGCGTAAATTTCCTGAAGGTTTTTTCGAACTTCCTTCCCAAAAAATCTCTGATCTTAAGTGGCAATGGGATGCTTTAATTTGCAGTTGCTTGCAAACAGAACCTGAAATGCGTTTAGGGCCCCTTCAAGAGAAAATGAACGAATTGGTCAACATCTCTGCTCTTTCCTCTTGCGAAGCGCATTTAGAGAGACTACAAGCAGAAAAATACATTATGGGGACTAAAGTTTCCTTTACCACAGCTTGTCATGCTAAACCCATTTTAAATCCTCAAGAGCTAACAAGACCCTCTTTTGAACCAGATCCCGGGGCTATTTTTCAGGCGGAAATGACGGTTTCTCCTTATAAACCCAAACCACAAGCAGAAAAAGCTATTCAACCTATTTTAACCGATATGGTGATTATTCCCTCTGGTGTTTACTTGAGGGGTAGCAATCAAGGTGCACGTGATGAACATCCTCGACATTCAATCCATATGCATTCTTTTGCTTTAGATATTCATCCTGTAACAAATGAGCAATTCACCCGTTTTTTAGAAGCGATGGGAGGAGAAAAAGATGGGCAAAATAATGATATCATCCGTTTGCGGGAATCTAGAATTAAACGTAGTGGAGGAAAGCTTAGTATTGAATCTGGTTATGCTAAACATCCTGTAGTAGGCATTACGTGGTATGGAGCTATAGCTTATGCTAAATGGATAGGAAAAAGACTTCCAACCGAAGCTGAATGGGAAATTGCCTCTTATGGTGGAAAAGAAGATTTTCTTTATCCAACAGGACAAGACGTAGATCGAACACAGGCTAACTTCTTTAGTTCCGATACTACAGCTATGCTTAGCTATTCTCCTAATGAATACGGACTATATGATATGGCGGGGAATGTCTACGAGTGGTGTCAAGATTGGTATGATTATCAGTATTACGATCTATCCATCCAAGAACCAAATCATCCTCAAGGACCACCACAAGGGGTATATCGTGTACTGCGCGGAGGCTGCTGGAAGAGCTTAAAAGAAGACCTTAGATGTTCTCATAGGCATCGAAATAATCCAGGAACCATGAATGGGACCTATGGATTTCGTTGTGCGGCAGACGTAGCGGTTCATCCTTAAGTGAAATAGGTAACCGTTGCTTGAGTAGGAGAGATGAATAATTTTTCTAAAAGCTAGACCAGCCAAGAATCCTTAGAAGAAATTCCTGTTTGATAATTTTTGATTTTTTCTTTTAGGAGGCGTACTTCACATCCTAGTTGTTCTGCAAGCTTAAGCAGCTCTTCTAAAAAGCCGGCAGATTGCATTCTTCCGAGCCATGCATGTGCTGTTGAGGGATGAGAAAACTCCTTGTTTCTAGGTGCATCTTTCCAAGGAGCTCCTGTGCGAAGCACCCAGAAAATAGTATTTACTACAGGTCTTTATGGCGCTAATTTTCTTCCATAATGATTGTGGTTTACCCATTTTTCCATTTGAGGTTCGAGAATTTTTAAACTGTTCTTCATTTAATCCTTGCTTGCTCATGTCTTCTATCTTTGATTAAAAAATAAAAAGATCATAAATCATAGAGAAAATTTATATTCAATTCAAGATAGGTTCATCATCTCAACAATAAGCACTTAATTCATCTTTATTAAGTTAATGTTTGTTAATTTTTTTTATCATTCTATGCTAAGTTGTTAGCAAAAAACAGGATCATTAGATGACATTAACCCCTATTAACAAAAACATTTCTTTGACATATGAGCTAGCCAATTGGCTTAATTCCAAAAGCAGTGAACCTTCTACAAAAAATAAGTGCTACTTAAGCGGAAGAATCGCTCTAGTAGGCATTTGTTTGCTTTCTTTAGCTGAGGCAATAAGCCGAGTAGCTGTGGGTTCCATAGCACTTTTTGTGCTAAGCTGTAAACAACAACTTAAAATTTTTTGCATAAATCAAATGCAAAAAGGAGCTCATGCTGGATCAATTAGCCTCGATTGCTTCCGCTCAATCATTTCTTCAAAAGACTTAATGGACTGCTTAGAAGCTGCAAAACCGAAAAAAACACTTCCTCCTGAAAAACGATTAGATAGAGTCAGACAAGGAGAAAAGTTAATCGCAGATAAATTACAAAAGGAACTTAATTGGGCTAAAAATCAGGCAGCTAAAGAGCCCGATAAAGCTTTCAACTATTTGTCTGCACCAGCAGATTTCGAACCAAATAATTTTAGTCGTATGGTTGATGGTATAGAAGTTGGGATTTGCTATTATAAGGGTCAAAGAAAATCAATGGAGGACGAGGATTTGGTAGCTTCTTTTGAATTAATAGTTAAAGGCAAAACTTACCCTGTTCAACTATTTGGAGTTTTTGATGGCCACGGCGGTAAAAGAGTAGCTTCTTGCTATGTAAAACTACATTTAAAACAGCAACTGCAGGAAACTCTTAAAGAGTTTTGTGCTAATGTATTAACTGATGAAGCTATTTGGAATGCCTTAAAAATTACTTTTGTCAAATTACATAAAGGCTTAAAGACTCCTCTTCTTCTCTCTAGAAAAACAGATCTTAGCAAGATACGAGGAGGAACAACTGCTACAGTGGCAATGATCTTAGATAAAAAGCTATGGGTTGCCAACACTGGCGATTCAAGAACCATTTTAGAGAATGGTTGTCAACTTAGTGAAGATGCAAAACCAGAAAATCCTCGCTATAAGAGAGGAATTGAAAGCCGTGGCGGCGAGGTCCTTATAATCAGAAGGCGAGCTCGGGTTAGTGGAAATCTTTCTTTAGCAAGAGCCTTGGGAGATTATAACGTGAAAGGCATAAATCCAAGACCTAAAATCACGATGTGTCCTTTATCGAAGATTCCAGAAAAAAGCCACTTGATCTTGGCTTGTGATGGAATTTACGATGTGTCTAGTACAAGGCAAGTAGCCGCTGCTGTTAAGACTCATAAAGATTGTTCAGTTGCTGAATTAGCCAAAAATATTGTCTATTCCGCTTATAAAGCGGGCTCTAAAGACAACCTCACTGCGTTAGTCGTTAAGCTTTAACTCTGACTTTTTTTTGATAATTGGTTTTGACCGAGAGATAGCAATACTCTTTATTGAAATTAAATCTTGTCTAAAAACCAAATGTTTTCTTATATTCTTTGTTTAAATTAAGCAAATTTGAATTATTAAGGATCTTTTTATGGCAACACCAGTAGGTTCTGGATAGCCTCATATATTTTTTATGTCATAGGTGATAATACTTGGCATTGGATCGGTTTTAAAAGCGATAGCGAGTAATGTTTGAGGATTATATTATAATTTTTTTTAAAATAACTCCCATGATTGAGCGTGTCTTCAAATAATTATAAGAAAAATGCAAATTCTGAAATATGTACAAAAGGTTTCTTAAATGAAGTTATTGGTAATGGGAGCAGGCTATGTAGGAGAAGAACTACTAAAGCATCTTCAAACCCAAAAACACAAGCTCTTGATCACTACAACGCGCAAAGAACGCATCAACCGGCTCAGTTGCTACGGACGCAGTGTATTGCTTCCTAGAGAGGATAAAGCATTCAAGGAATTAATCGATTCATGTGATGGGATGATGATCTTTGTAGCCTCTAAAAATTTGCAAAGCTACGATGAGGTTTATCTACAAACAGCTAAGCGGGTTTCTTTAGCTTTACAAGATAGGCAATCCCCTTTTTATTTGCTTTATACTAGCAGTACTTCTGTCTGTGAAAGACAGGAAAATGAATGGGTTACAGAAGATATGGAGCTTTATCCAAATTCAGAGAATGCAAAAATACTGCTTGAAACAGAGCGTTATTACTTAAACTGCAATACTTCTACTTGCATTCTTCGTTTAGGAGGTATCTATGGTCCTAAACGAGAACTACTCGACCGGGTAAAACGCTTTTCGGGGAAAAAAATGCTTAGTTCTGGAGAGGAGCCCACAAACCATATTCATTTAGAGGATATTATAGCTGCTATTTTGTTTTGCTTGGATCGCTCTTTAAAGGGTGTCTATCATTTGGTCAACGATGATCATACGCCCCGTAGAGAGCTCTACTCCCATTTTTGTCAATTAGCTAGTATTCCTTGCCCAATATGGAGCAAAGATTTATCGAAGAACAACTATAAAGTTTGCAATCAGAAAATCAAATCAATGGGTTTTACTTTTAAGTACCTTAAGATTCAGAGGACTTAATAAAATGCTTGTCCAAATAATAAGCGCTTAACATTAAATTAAAAGAGGATTCTGCTATCATTTGATCTCTTTTTGATTTACTTCTCATGGATTCCAACAACTGAATAGCTTTTTTCTGATCAAAAAAAGGAAGATCAATAAAATCCCTACTATGAATTACATCATGAATATGCACTTCTAATGGGTTTTTCTTTTCTGTTTCATTAATTGCATGAGGAGCTGAAAAAGTGTGTTTATTTCTCTGATATATACTAGCTGGAATAAGATCTTTAACAGCTTCATATAATACAAATTTTTCTTTTAACCCCCTGATTTTTAACCCAATGGGAAGTTGATTGGTAAACTCCACTACCTCTACATCTAAAAAAGGAAGGCGTCCTTCAATAGAGTGAGCCATTTCCATGCGATCGCCCAGGTAGCTTAATACAAGTTCTGGAAGAAAAGATTTGCAAAAAAGATAAGCTGATTTATTGACAATATGAGCATTTTGAATGTTTGGTAGTGAGATCTCTTTTAGAAAACTAAGCATAGGATTAGAGGCAGTGACAATTTCTCGAAATGACAATGAATAAACCCTTTGCATAGAATGCCCAACATCAAAGCTCATTTTCCAAAGAGAGGGCATATAACCCAATTTAGACTTTATTTCCTTAAGAGCTGCATGATGGTAATTTCCTTCTGAAATAAACGCTGCACCTGCCAGATTATGAGTTTCTTTGAGCTGATCGAATAAAAATTCTTTTTCTAGACCATCTAAGCTGTTTACCATATCTTCTCTAAAAGAAGGATAACCAGCTAATACTTCATCTGCACCCTCGCCTGTTAAAACCACTTTATATCCAGCATGAAAAACATGTTTGCTCAACAGATATTTTGCCACGCCGTTTGTCTGATAAACAAGCCCTTCTCGATGGAATATAGCGTCGCTAAAGGAATCTGCAATCTCTTGTTGAGTAACTTTGATCGAAGAGAGCTTTACTCCCGTGTGAGCTGCTAGTTCTTGAGCGAATTTCTCTTCATCAAAAACTTTGCTATCAAAGGATATGTTAAATGCTTGAAGATTCTTTCCTAATTTAGCGGATAAAGCCATAACAGCACTCGAATCAATACCCCCACTCAAATAAAACCCAACAGGTACATCTGCGATTAATCTTCTTTGAATAGCAGTGTTCAATTTTTCTCTAAATAACGCTATGTATTCTTCATCGCTATATTTTTGCTGCGAATCTTGATAGGTAAAATTCCAATATTCCTGCTCAGTAAGTTGATCTTGCGAGATCACTAAAAAATGTCCGGGTTTGACTTGGGCAATATTTTTAAAACAAGAGCCACTTAATGAAGGAACTCCTTGAAAGATCATAGAAGCATGGTGTTCATCCCACTCCGCTCTAATCCCTAATGCTAGTAAAGCTTTAATTTCTGAAGCTGCATAGAAGCTTTCTTTGTCCCATACATAAAACAAAGGTTTAATACCAAATCTATCTCTTGCACAAATCATTTGTTTTTTTCTTTCGTCCCAAATAATAAAGGCAAACTCACCATTTAACTTATCAAATAATTGTGTTCCATACTCTAAATAAAGCGGTATAATGATCTCACTATCGGTGTCAGTGGTAAATCTATAACCCGATTCTTCATATTGTTTGCGAATGTCTAGATAATCATAAAATTCTCCATTAACAACCGCATAAATGCCTTTTTCAGTATTTGATAGAGGTTGTGTTCCATTACTTAAGCCAATGATACTTAATCGTGCATGACCTAAACCAATTTGCTTATCAGAAGAGATCCATGCATTTTTTGCATCAGGACCACGATGGTGTAGTGTTTCTACTGCTTTTTCAAGTACTCTAGATTGCAGTGGTTCTTTTTTATTCCAAACAGAGAGGATTCCACACATAAGAAAAGTTTTCCTATTTTTTTAAAAATACAAAAAAAGCTTTCTAATTTTTTTTATAAATCTTTAGTGATTTATAAATATATCTATTAGTAAGAAAAAGAAATAAAAAAAGCCCTATTTTACAATAGGGCTTTAGTTCAAAAGAAAAGCTATCCAGCAGCGGGTACAAGATCACCATCGTTAAAAGAAAAAACAAGTGGCTCTTTCTCTTCACGATCAAGATTTAAAACCCTTTCACGATATTCTTCAAATCCAGTTCCTCCAGGGATCATATGCCCTAAGATAATATTGGATTTAAAGTCGAGCAGGTAATCTGTTTTACCTTCACAGGCTGCATCTGTTAAGACACGTGTTGTCTCTTGGAAAGAAGCAGCAGAAATAAAGGACTCTGTTCCCAATGAGGCTTTGGTAATACCTAAAAGAACAGGGGTTGCTTGCGCAGGACGTCCACCTTCATTTAAAGTTTTGGAATTCATCGCATGGAAGTTTTTCTTGTCTACATCTTCTCCATATAAGAAAATAGTATCGCCTGGATCTGTTACACGTACTTTTTGCAACATCTGACGAATAATGATTTCAATGTGTTTATCATTGATGTCTACCCCTTGTAGACGATAAACCTCTTGTACTTGGTTGACAAGATATCTTTGTAGTTCACGAACACCGCAAATATCAAGGATTTCTTGCGGTACAACTAAACCATCGGTTAACTGCTGTCCTTTAATGACAAAGTCACCTCTTTGTACGATTAAATGCTTAGTCAAAGGAATTAAATGTTCTTGTTCCATACCGGATTCATCATCGCGAACAATTACAATACGCTTATTCTTTTGTACCCCACGGAAATCAACAACTCCATCGATCTTAGCGATCTCAGCAGCGTCTTTTGGACGTCTAGCTTCGAACAGCTCTGCAACACGTGGTAATCCTCCGACAATATCTTTTGTTTTAATAGCTCCTCTAGGAAGGCGAGCTAACAACATACCAGCTGTTACAGCTTGCCCTTCTTGCACTGAAATATATGCACCTGATGGGATCGCATACGTTCCCACAAGTTCTGTACATTTAGGATCTGCATAAATGACAATCTGAGGATGGAGCTCACCGCGGTGTTGCTTAACAATCAGCTCTGTTTGACCTGTTTGCTTATTTATTTCCTTTTGTGTTGAGATTCCTTCTACAAGGTCTTCATATTTTACATAACCTGGGCGTTCACAAATAATGGGAACATTGTGTTGTTCCCAATAACCAATTTTTGTTTTCTTTTTAATGTTCGTTCCATCAGCAAGCAAAATACGTGTTCCTAATTCTACGGTAAATGTTTGCAAAGGTTCTATAGATTTAGTGCTGAGTAGTTTCTTATACTCATCCAAAGTTCTTCCTTCGTTACGCACAATATGCAAGGAACCATTTTTATTCAAAGCTAAGAACACATGTTCATCGGTTTCTACAGTGCGAAGACCCATATAGACCAAAACACCATCGTGTTCTGCAATTAATTCAGGAGAAATACCCGCTGATGCAATTCCCCCAGTATGGAAAGTACGCATAGTGAGCTGGGTTCCTGGTTCTCCAATGGATTGAGCAGCTATAATTCCTACAGCTTCACCTAAACCAATCAACATTCCATTTGCTAGGTCAGTACCATAACACTTTGCACATATTCCTCTTCTTGCTTCACAAGTAAGAGCCGAGCGAATACGAACGCTTTCTATCCCTGCATCATCCACTTTTTCCGCTTGCAGAACATTGAGCACAGCTCCTGCTTTTGCAATCAATTGCGTGCTATCACCTGGTTGATAAATATCTTCACAAACAGCACGACCAAAAATACGATCTTTTAAAGACAGAAGTTCTTCTTGTCCTTGCTTAATTGCAAAAACGTCAATTCCATTTAGCGTCCCACAGTCAGCTTCTGTAATAATGACATTTTGTCCTACATCCACAAGACGGCGAGTCAAATATCCAGAATCCGCTGTTTTTAAGGCGGTATCAGCAAGACCTTTTCGAGCTCCGTGAGAGGAGATAAAGAACTCAAGAACGCTTAAGCCTTCACGGAAGTTTGCAATAATAGGAGATTCAATAATCTCACCAGATGGTTTTGCCATCAAACCGCGCAAAGCCCCGAGCTGCTTAACCTGAGATTTATTACCTCGAGCACCAGAATCCATCATTAAGAAAAGAGGGTTTAATTCACCCTGCTTTAACGAGCTAATCATTTTGAATAACTCTTCAGATAATAGATCGGTTACCTCTGTCCACATACCAATAATTTTGGAGTGACGCTCTCCCTCGGTAATGATACCATCTTCATACTGTTTAACAACTGCTTCGATTCTTTTTTCAGCATCTTCAATAACTTTCTTTTTATTGGTTGGGATTTTAACATCACAAACCCCCATCGATAAAGAAGCTTTCGTCGCTTCAGAAAATCCAAGGGTTTTAATATCATCGAGGAAGCAGACAGTTGCTTCTAAGCCTACTTTTTTATACACTTCAAGAACGAGCTCACTCATTTTCTTCTTACGCAAGGTGTAATTTTGAAATCCAAGCTCTTTAGGAACAATCATGTTGAATAAAACACGCCCTGGTGTTGTTTCAATAATGCTATTATCTAACTTAAGCTTGATTTTTTCATGTAATCTGATTCCTCTTCCTAAGTCATCACGACGCTCACCTTCTACTTGAGACTCATCAAAGTTATAACTCCCAGCACCAGGTGCTAGAGCCATCAGAACTTCTTGCTTATCGAAAAAAACCTTCGTTTTCTTACCATGCTCTTCTGGAATGTAAATAGGATCTAGCATAAGGTAATACAAACCTAAGATCATATCCTGTGAGGGAACTGCAGAAGGTTTTCCAGAAGAAGGTAAAAAGATGTTGTCTGGTGCCATCATCAATAACTTTACTTCTAGTTGTGCTTCTAATGATAGAGGCACGTGAACCGCCATCTGGTCACCGTCAAAGTCCGCATTAAATGCAGAACATACAAGCGGGTGTACACGAATGGCCTTTCCTTCAACAAGCGTTGGGATAAATGCCTGAAGACCTAATCTATGCAAAGTAGGTGCACGGTTCAAAATAACAGGATGGTCTTTTGTAATTTCCTCTAATACATCCCATACTGCAGGAGCTTGCTTTTGAATCATCTTTTTAGCAGAACGTATCGTGTATACGTAGCCTAAATCTTTTAAGCGCTTAATGATAAACGGCTCGAACAACTGCAAGGCCATTTGTTTAGGCAAGCCGCATTGATTAAATTTTAATTCAGGACCTACAACAATGACAGAACGGCCAGAGTAATCCACCCTTTTTCCTAAAAGGTTTTGGCGGAAACGACCCTGTTTTCCTTTTAACATTTCTGATAAAGATTTCAGTGGGCGATTCCCTGCTCCCATAACAGGATGACCATGACGACCATTATCAAATAAAGCGTCTACTGCTTCTTGAAGCATCCTTTTTTCATTGCGCACAATCACATCAGGTGTTTTTAACTTTAGAATCGCTTTTAAACGATTATTGCGGTTAATGACACGGCGATACAAATCGTTTAAGTCAGATGTCGCAAAGCGTCCCCCATCCAAAGGAACAAGGGGTCTTAAATCAGGTGGAATTACAGGTATAGCAGCCATTACCATCCAATCTGGGCGATTAGGAGAAGTGGTAAAACCCTCTACAATCTTTAGCCTTTTAGCTAATTTCATCCGTGCTTGCATGGACTTTGTTTTACGCAATTTGTCTTTTAGTTCTATTACAAGAGTTTGTAGATCTTCTTTTTCTAAAAGATCGCGAATAGCTTCTCCCCCCATTTTAGCAACAAAAGTATCGGTTCCCCATTTCTCTTGCGCTTCTCGATACTGAACATCGCTTAGCAGTTGCTTTTTTTCTAACTCCGTCTGACCTGGGTCAATAACAATATATTCTTCATAATAAATGACTCTTTCTAGATCAGCAGAAGACATTCCTAAAATATTACCAATGCGAGAGGGCATAGTTTTAAAAAACCAGATATGAACGATGGGAACGGCAAGCTCAATATGCGCCATTCGTTGACGGCGCACTTTAGCCAGGGTAACTTCTACGCCACAACGGTCACAAACAATCCCTTTATGCTTGATTTTCTTATATTTTCCACAGCCGCATTCCCAATCCTTAGTAGGACCAAAAATCTTTTCACAACACAACCCACCTTTTTCTGGCTTATAGGTACGGTAGTTAATTGTTTCAGCTTTTTTAATCTCCCCACGAGACCATTCATTGCGAATTTTATCATCAGATGCAATTTGAATGGTCACTTTCCCAAAACGAGAGCTTTTTTCAAAGCGGGAATTATTGAATTCTTCCGACATTTAAGTTACTCCAAGTTTTACTCTTCTTCTGCTGATACGGCACACATATCTATTCCAAGACCACGAATCTCTTTTTCAAGTACATTATAAGACTCTGGAACTCTGGTCCATAGAAGGTTTTCCCCCGTTACAATTAATTCATAAGCACGAAGCCTTGCTTCCACAGCATCTGATTTAACCGTTACTAATTCTTGCAACGTATAACCAGCACCATAGGCTTCTAAGCCCCAAACCTCCATCTCTCCAAATCTTTGTCCTCCCATTTGGGCTTTTCCTCCCAATGGTTGTTGCGTAACAAGTGAATAAGGACCAACCGAACGAGCATGAATTTTATCAGCAGCTAAGTGATTTAATTTAAGCATGTATATGTAACCACACACAACAGGGTTTTCAAAACGCTCTCCTGTGCGTCCATCATATAAATAGCTCTTTCCATTAGAAGGAAGGCCATTTTCTTTCATCATTGCCCAAATACGAGACTCTGGAAATCCCTCAAAAACAGGACTTTTTACATAAATTCCTGCTTTTTTAGCTGCATACCCAAGGTGGGTTTCTAATAGCTGTCCCATATTCATACGAGAAGGAACACCTAGAGGATTTAAGATCATCTCAATGGTTTCCCCATTGTTTAAGTAAGGCATATCTTGCTCGGGAACAATCTTAGAAACAACCCCTTTATTTCCATGACGCCCTGCCATTTTATCTCCTACTTCTAGCTTGCGCTTTGAAGCAACATAGATTTTAACTTGGCGAATAACCCCTGGATCTAATTCGGTATCTCCTTTGCGAATAAATTCAATTTCCGTTTTATGCTGCTGCTGCAAGGCCTGCATTTGTGAATCAAACTCACGCATCAATTTTTTAAGAGTGTCATACTCTTCAGCTTCTCCAAGAATCAAATCTTCAGGTTTTTCTTCCTCTAGAACTTCAATCATCTCTTGCGTGATGATCTCTTCTTCTTTAATCAAGATATCACCTGTTTTACGATGCATAATGGGTGCTGGAGCAGCTTCTCCTAATAAAAGAGCGCCTACTTGCTCATGAAATTCTATAATAAGCTTTGATTCTTTAGCTTTAAACTCTTGATGAATATCTTTAATACGAGTGGCTTCCTCTACTAACTCATCATCTGTTTTAGATAAACGATCTCTACGAGTAAAGACTCTTACGTCCATGACAACCCCAGATGTTCCTGGAGGAGCAATTAAGGAAGCATCTTTTACTTCATCACCTTTTTCTTCAAAAATTGCGCAAAGCAATTTTTTTTCCAAAGGAGCGTTATCTTCTACTTTTGGAACGGTTTTACCAACTAGATAGTCCCCTTGTACAACTTTAGCTCCCTTGCGAGCCACACCGGTTTTATCTAAATGCCTTAAAGGATACTCTGAAACATTAGGAATGTCTGGTGTAATTTCTTCTTTACCAATTTTAGTCACTTGCGCTTGAGCCTCAAATTCTTCAATTAAGACAGAATCGTATGCACCTTGTTTAACAAGTTTCTCTGAAATAATAATCGCATCTTCAAAGTTATAACCACACCAAGGCATAAACGCCACTAAGACGTTCTTACCTAGAGCAATTTCTCCTTTGTCAGTAGCAGGTCCATCTGCAATAATATCCCCTGCTTCTATCACGTCTCCAGTAGCACAAAGTGGGGTTTGATTAATACAAGTTCCCGCATTAGATCGCATAAATTTTTTCAAATGATACGTCTTTTTAAGTAAAGGGTTCGACTTAGCTGCGATCACAATCTGAAAACCATCCACAAACTCAACAATACCATCTTCTTCTGCTAGTATAATGGCTCCAGAATCTCGAGCAGCTCTTGATTCAAGACCTGTTCCCACAATAGGAGCTTCTGTTTGCAAAAGAGGCACAGCTTGCCTTTGCATGTTAGAGCCCATCAAAGCTCTATTAGCATCATCGTGTTCTAAGAAAGGAATTAAGCCTGTGACAATAGAAACTGGTTGCTTCGAAGAAACATCCATATGCGTCACTTTGTTCGTTTCAATTTTTAGCGGCTCACCTTTGTGTCTAGCCCAGCAAATAGAATCGATAAATAGATTATGTTCATCCAAAGCAGTAGATGCTTGTGCAATCACACAATTTTTTTCTTGGTCTGCATCCATGTACTCGATTTCATCTGTTACAAGTCCATCTCTTACAATACGGTAAGGGGTCTCAATAAAACTAAATTCATTGAGCTTAGCAAATGCAGCAAGAGAAGTAATTAACCCGATATTTGGTCCCTCTGGCGTTTCAATAGGACAAATACGACCATAATGACTTGGGTGCACGTCTCGAACTTCAAACCCAGCTCTTTCTCGATTAAGACCACCTGGTCCTAGGGAAGAAAGACGTCTTTTGTGTGTCAATTCTGCAATAGGGTTGTTTTGATCCATGAACTGAGAAAGTTGAGATCTTCCAAAGAAGTCTTTTAAAACCCCAGCTAGGCCTTTTGCTGAAACCACTTTACCAGGGGTTAGTGTGTCAGAAGTAAAGTCAAACAAGTTGATTCTTTCTTTAATAATTTTCTCCATTCGAGAAAGACCTACTCGGCATTGGTTCTGTATCAATTCACCGACAGAACGAACACGACGGTTTCCTAAGTGATCGATATCATCAATATCAAAGCCCTCGTCTCCTTTTTTCAAGCGAATTAAATATCTGACAGCACCAATTACATCTTCTTTACGCAGAGTAACTACATCTAAATCTTCATCTTCAGTAGAAAACTTTAATTTATGATTGAGTTTATAGCGTCCAACTCGTCCTAAATTATAGCGTTTTGGATCGAAGAATAGTCGCATAATTGCAGAGCGTGCATTGGAAAGAGTTGCTGGTTCACCTGGTCTAATTTTACGATAAAAATCTTTCAAAGCAGACTCATAAGAATCTGTTGGATCTTTAGCTAACATTTTAATAATAGGGCTGGTCTCATCTGCATCTTCAGCAATTCTTGCAGAAGAAATTCCTGCATCTAACATGCGCTTTAACATAGATGTAGTAAGCTTTTCTGCTGCCTTTCCAAAAATGACACCGTTTTCTTCGTCTACAACATCTTCTGCTAGAATCTTTCCTACTAATTTAGGGAAATCCTTATCTGAACGAATCTTAATTTTTACCGTACTAAAAAACTCTTCAATGATATCTGCATCTGTAGAATATCCAAGAGTACGGATAAAAGAGGTTGCTAGAATTTTACGTCTGCGTTTTTTACGATCGATATAAATGTAAATATGATCACTTGAATCAAAGGCTCCTTCTAACCAACTTCCTCTATAAGGAATAATTCGGAAAGAATAAATATTTACACCTTTTATGTGTCTTTCGTGCTCAAAGGAAATGCCGGGAGATCTGTGTAATTGAGAAACAATTACCCTCTCTGCACCATTAATAATAAAAGTGCCTTTATCAGTCATTATAGGTAAGGTCCCCATATAGACCTCTTCCTCTTTAATGCCTGTTTCATCGGTCAGTCGAAATTTAACTTTCAAAAAAACATTGTAGGTAATTCCGCGACGAATGCACTCTTCGGGCGTATACTTAGGAACTCCTAAAGTATAGGAAATGTATTCAAGGATGGTTTTTTCATCATACGATTTGATAGGGAAAATTTCTGTAAAAACCTCTTGCAACCCAATATTTTCTCTTTCATGAGGCAATTTATCTGCCTGAAGAAATTGACTGTAAGATTTAATTTGGATTTCAATCAGGTTTGGCAGGTCGATAATCTCTTTCCTGTCTTGGAAACTCACCCTATGGGGCGGCCTTTTTAACATTGAAACGGCTCCTACTCTTTGTCTGTTAGAATGAGGTAAGAATTCTCTATTATTTTCATAACCTCTTTAAGCTATGAAATACTAAAACTTTAACTAAACCAAAAAAAAACACAAGTAGAAGTCATAAAACAACCTCTACTTGCTCTTAAGAAAAACTAATTAAAGACCTTTTACTTTAATTTCTCCACCAGCTTCTTTAAATTTAGCGCAGATTTCATCTGCCTCTTGTTTAGAGCAAGATGCTTTTATTATACTTGGAGTTGCTGCAGAAGCGTCTTCCATAAACTTTTGTGATTCTTTTAAACCAAGCCCCGTAGTTTCACGGATCGCTTTAATCTGACTGATCTTTTTTTTAGGATCTGGATCTGCACTTATTAAAGACACTTCAAATTCGGTGGATTCTACAGCGGCTTCTGCAGCTGGAGCTGCAGCTTGGGTCGTCATCATCATAGGAGCTGCTGCTGCTGCTTTTACGCCCCATTTATCTTCAAGAGCCGTTTTTAGCTTAGCCATATCCAAAACACTTAAGTGACTTAAAGATTCAACTAATTCTTCAATATTTTTTTGTTGGGTACTCACGATCAACCTCTTCTTGTTTAAATTTACGAGTTTTCTTGTTGGCTTTTGTTATCCAAACAACATATGACACTAGTAAGTAGAGACTGCACAACCGATAGCACTTGCGCCATTGGGGCCTCAAGCACACTTAAGAATTGCGCTTGCATCTCTTCTTTGCTTGGTAGCTGAGAAATCTGCTTTACATCTGCTGCAGAACAAATTTCTCCTTCAAAACATCCACCAACAACCTCTACATTTTTTTCATTGTCTTGACAAAATTGATAAATTACCTTCGTAGCTGGAATCGGATCTTGGCTTGCAAAAACAACCGCGATGTGCCCTTGCATAGTAAATGTATTTAAAGTGATCCCAGCATTTTCTGCTGCTTTAAGGAGTATTCTTTTTTTAACAACTTCCAATTCTGCACCAGCTTGCTCCAAACTCGCACGAAGATCTGCAGAAACATTAGGCTCAAGGGATTGGTACTGTGTTAACACAAGAGCCTTGGAATTATCAATTTTTTCTTTAATCTCATTGAGAAGTAATTGCTTTTCTTGTCTCATGCTATTGTCCCTTTGTTCCCTGTAGTCCTGCAATTACGCTTAAGTCAACTTTTAATCCAGGTCCCATCGTAGACGACAATACGATAGATTGAATGTATTGTCCTTTAGCACTAGATGGCTTAGCTCTAATAATTGCGTTAATAAAAGCAGTGATATTTTCTATAAGATTCTCTTTCGAAAAAGAAAGCTTTCCAATCAGAGTGTTAATCACACCTTGTTTGTCTGTTCTAAATTCAATTCTACCCATTTTTACTTGTTTACAAACACTTGCAATATCATTGGTAACAGTTCCTGCCTTAGGAGTAGGCATTAACCCTCTTGGGCCTAAAATTTTTGCATACTTTCCTAAATCGCGCATCATGTCAGGTGTTGCTATAACAACATCAAATGAGGTCCAACCTTTTTTGATTTTTTCAAATAATTCCTCGTTCCCAGCGTAATCTGCACCAGCGTCAAGAGCTTCTTGTATTTTTTCACCTTTGGCAAAAACAACAAGAATGGTTTGCTTTCCAGTTCCATTCGGTAATGAAACGGTTCCACGAACCTGTTGATCTGGTTTCTGGGCATCGATGCTTGTTTTAAGCGATAGCTCCACCGATTGGTCAAATTTAATCGGAGGGCAGTTTTTTAAAATTTCGATAGCTTGAGCTAGATCATACTTTTCATGAGGCTTGATCTTGCTGGCTATCTCCCGAAATCTTTTGCTTCGATGCATTTTTATTCCTTCAAAGTTTATATAATATCTATTCCCATAGAACGCGCTGTTCCTTCTACAAGCCTACAAGCCGCTTCATCGGTTCGAGCGCGCATATCAGAACGTTTGTTTTTAGCAATTTTCATCACTTGCTCTTTATTAAGCTTTCCTACTTTATCGCGGTTTGGCACTTTAGAACCTTTTTCTATTCCCGCTTCTTTAAGAATCATTCTTGGAGTAGGAGGTTGTTTTGTGATAAACGTAAACGTTTTATCTTGAAAAACAGAAATTTCAACAGGTAAAATATCGCCAGCCTTATCCTGTGTTTTTGCATTGAATTCTTTGCAAAAAGCCATAATATTTACCCCAGCACCTCCAAGTGCGGGTCCTATAGGAGGAGCAGGATTAGCTTTGCCTGCTGGAATCTGCAATTTAATCTTTTTTAAAAGCTTTAGTTTCTTTGCCATTCTTCATTCCTTGAATACTAGTTTACTTCAGATTCAGTAGGCAGTTGTTCTACTTGCCAAAATTCTAAATCATCAACACGAGTGTCCCTTCCAAAAATAGAAACCATAACGCTTAAGCGTCCTTTCTCGTGGAAGACCTCTATTACTTTCCCGGTAAAATTGATAAACACACCATCTGTAATTTTTACCTTGTCTCCAATAGTAATATTGTGCTTCTGAACAACCCCTTTTTTCTTTTCTTCGAGATCTTTTAAAATATCATCAACTTCTTCTTGCGATAATGGATTAGGCTTGTCTCCACCTAAAAAACCTAAAAAACCGTTTGTTTTGCTTACATACTGCCAAGAATCATCTGTCAAAATCATTTTTACAAGTATATAACCAGGCCATAATTTTTTTTCGCTAATCTTTTGTTGACCACCCTTAACTTCAGCCACATTTTCAGTCGGAACGAGAACCTCTTCAAGAATCCCATCCATTCCGCTTGCATTACGCTTTTCTTCTAGAGATTTTTTAATCTTTTTTTCTTGGCCAGAGACAACTTGTATGACGTACCATTTATGCATGAAGCCTCATTACTTTAACCCAGTATTTTATGTGTTACATATGAAATAAAATCCAAGCCACCTTTTACCAGAAGGTCTACAAAATAAATCCCTAATCCACAAGTAAAAGTTACCGCAATAACAACCTTGGTAGACAAGATAAGTTCTTCCTTTGTCGTCCAACTTACCTTTTTAAGCTCATCTTTTATTCCTTGGATGTAACTTAAAGTAGGCTTTTTCTTAAGGGCTGATTGCACATGCAAATCTGAAGGTAATCTTGTTGGATTTAGCTTGGTGTCCATAGCACACATAAAAGCACCTTAATTTATATTGTATCGAGTGCGGAGGGATTCGAACCCCCGACCGGCGACTTTGGAGATCGCTGCTCTAGCCAGGCTGAGCTACACACCCCTGACAGCAAAATAGCGAGCTCTTAAAAGAACTCGCTTACATTTTTCTAAAACACTATTACTTCAAAATTTTAGTAATGGTTCCTGCACCAATTGTTTTACCACCTTCACGAATAGCAAAACGCATTCCCTCTTCCATAGCAATGGGTTGAATTAACTCTACTTTTAAAGTTACATTATCGCCTGGCATAACCATTTCTGTTCCTTCTGGAAGGGTAACCGCTCCGGTTACATCGGTCGTACGTAAAAAGAACTGAGGACGATATTTGGTAAAGAAGGGCTTATGACGGCCTCCTTCTTCTTTTTTTAATACGTATACAGTTCCTTCAAATTGACTATGAGGTTTGCAGGAGTTAGGAGCTGCAAGTACCATACCACGCTCGATGTCTTTCTTTTCAACACCACGCAATAAAACACCTACATTCTCTCCGGCTTCTGCTTTATCTAAAACCTTTAAAAACATCTCAAGGCTAGTAGCCACAGTCTCACGGGTATCTTTTATCCCCACTATTTGCAACTTATCATTGGGTTTAATCACACCTCTTTCGACTCTGCCTGTAGCAACCGTCCCACGTCCTGAGATAGAAAATACATCTTCAACAGGTAATAGGAAAGGCTTGTCTATATCTCGTTTTGGAGTAGGAATGCTTTCGTCGACAACTTCCATTAGACGTTCAATAGATTTTACATACTCAGGATCTCCTTCCAAAGCTTTAAGAGCAGATCCTCGCACAATCGGAACATTCTTATAACCTTTTTCTTCCAGCAGCTCTTGTAGCTCCATCTCAACGAGATCAACAAGATCCTCTTCCCCTTTCATCATATCCATTTTATTTAAGAATACTACAATAGCAGGCACACCCACTTGACGAGCTAATAGAATATGCTCTTTTGTCTGAGGCATTGCTCCATCAGTTGCAGCCACAACGAGGATAGCTCCATCCATTTGAGCAGCTCCTGTAATCATATTTTTAACGTAATCTGCGTGTCCTGGACAGTCTACGTGAGCATAGTGGCGTTTCTCTGTTTCGTATTCTACATGGGAAGAGTTAATGGTAATTCCACGCGCTTTTTCTTCAGGGCTATTATCAATAGATGCATAGTCACGAAACTTTGCACCCCCTTTTTGCGCAAGAATTTTGGTGATTGCTGCTGTTAATGTGGTTTTGCCATGGTCAACGTGACCAATTGTCCCGATATTGACATGAGGCTTATTTCTTTGAAACGCTTCTTTGGCCATCAGATCCTCCGTTAGGCTCCTGTATGCATATGTTGCTTATATTTCTAAATTTTTTGCCCAGAATAGGAATTGAACCTACGACCTTTTGCTTACCATGCAAATGCTCTACCACTGAGCTATCTGGGCCCTAAAGAGCAAGATTTTTAAGCTTTAATAATAAAACCTTCTTGCTTGCTCCTTATAAAGAGACTTCTTTCCAAGTCGAAAGCAACAAAGTTTATTCCTTAAGACAAATAAATTCAATACCTACGTATAAAAAACCGGTTTTCTTATCGCTTTCTATATAAGATACGTCCTTTGCTCAAATCATAAAGGGACATTTCAACCGTAACAATATCTCCTACAAAAACGCGAATGTTGCACTCACGCATTTTTCCGCAAAGATGAGCTAAAACACGTTGCCCGTTTTCTAAAATAACAGAAAAAGTCATATTAGGGAGAAGCTCTTCTACCGTGCCATCAATTTTAATCTTGTCTTCTTTTGGCATAAAAAAATAACGCGCTTGTTTTAAAATGTAATATATTCTGTTTTAGGGTTTTAAAAAATCATCTACACTGAAAGTCAACTCTAAATAGCCGCTATTAGCAATAAATAAGAGATTTTACCTAAATGCGGAATTCATCAAACACGATTTACTGCAAATTGTCAATGGGAATTATCACTTTCTTGACTTAAGATTTTCAATTAGGTTATCCTTGCCTACATGGATAGAGATTTAACCTGCACTTTTGAAAGTTGCCTTCATAAGCAAACCCTTGCTAAAAAAACCTTTGCATCATGCACGACTCCTGAGGAAAAATACCAAAAAATTATTGGATTAGGAAAAAACTTACCTCCTTATCCTTCCTTAGACAAAACCTCTGAATACCTGGTCAAAGGGTGTCAAAGCGCTATGTATCTTCGCTCCTATCTTAAAGAGACAAAAATGTATTTTGAAGTACATTCCGAAGCACTTATTTCAGCAGGGCTTGCTGCTCTTTTGCTTTCTGTCTATCAAGGAGAATTTCCTGAGGTAATCCTAAAATGCCCCCCTCTCTTCTTAGAAGAGATAGACCTTTATACAGCCTTATCTCCTAGCAGATCAAGCGGTCTTTCCAGTTTATTCTTACGTATGAAACAAGAGGCTTTAAAAGCCTTAACTAAAAGTATAAATTAGTTTAACTGTTTATTTCAAAAGCTACTTTAGTATAAAATTTTAATTTACTAGTTTTAATTATTCAATCTATGACTATTAATTCTTCAAGCTTTCCTAACCACTCTGTGCTTTTTCATTTTAAAGAAGAATTGGGTAAAAATCCTGCTGCTTTTGAAAATAAAAAAAAATTATACTATGTAGCTGCGGTTATATCAAGCTTAGTTGCAATAGCTTTTTTCCTAAGCTTTATTCCTCTCCAAACAATGATGCTTTCTTTCTGGTTATCAATAGCAGGAGCTATTGCTGCTCAGTCTGCTGGAGGGCTATTTGTTAAAATAGCTGGTAACATGATCCACAATGCACAAGAAGCGGGAAAAGTTGCTAGTGACTTGAGAGAAATGCAGAACACATACCAAGCATATCAAGAAACCTCTCTTTCTGAGCCTGAAAAAGTCATTATGACTCATGCAATCCTTGCTGAAAAAAAATACGCAGAAGCAGAACAGAGCCTACAAGAGCTCATAGAAAATACCAATTTTTCAAGTTCCAAATCCAGATTAGAAGAAATTATTCAATTACAACACCAAGTATTGCTTTTAAAAATAGATGTATGCTTCAAGGTTGCTCTATTTGATACGGTTACTGCAGGCAATATCGGTTGCCTTATAGAAAAAAAAGATTTATTAATCATCTCTGATCAAGACCCTTTGAAAAGGAGTCAAATTCAGGGATTAAATGAAATTTTACATAATAAATTTACAATAGAGCCTTTGATTTGTTTTAGGAACACTTTTGATACTCTTTTTGGAAGCTCTACAAATCTTATTGGTGATTACCCAGAAGCCCTTTCTTATGATGCGGCGGCAAAGATAACGCCTGAAGGTTTAGCAAATCATATATTCACTCTTATGAATGAACCTCTTACTTTATCAATTTAATCCATTGAATAACCAGAACATAACTAGAACAGAAAAATACAGCTACTAATAACCCTTTTCCTCCAGCTACTTGATAACTGCCAGTTAAATTCTTGTAGTAACGACCTATCCATACCATTAATGCAGGGATAATCCCGCTAAGCAAAGCATCGCCAAAACCTCCAGAGACCTCTAGAGCTAGCACAAAAGCATTGGGGAAAGCTGTTGCAAAAAAGATGACAGGAAGAACAACTAGAGCTCCAATACAGAGTTTATGCGAGGTCTGCTGTTGCAATTTCAAACCATCTCTTAAGAAGTCAAATAACCCAAGAGCTATACCTAAATAAGAAGTAACTAAAGCAAAGAAGGCAAAGCTCTCTGCTAAAGTGATAAAATAGGAATTAGAAACAATAGCATAGAGGGCTTCTGTAGCTGCTTGACCTTTAGCAAAAGCCTCTTGTAGTCCGCCGGATCCTTCCAAAGGCACGCTGCCAAGAACAATCCACTGCCAAATAGCATAAGCACAAAAAGGAATCGCTGTTCCTAAAAGGACTGCAAAACGCAAGCTTTTAGGATCTCGATGCAAATAGGGGGTAAGCGTAGGGATAATCATTTGATAACTGAAAGTGGCTAAAAGCAGAGGAAAAGCCATCCCTAAAGAAGACCACTGTTGTTCAATCAAACGGTGCATATTTACTTCTTTAAATCCAAAACCAACTAATCCTATGTAAGATAGGATCATGCCAGTCATTAGCAAAATATTTATTCTACTAATTTTTTTAGTACCTAAGTAAATCAAAGCTCCAAATAGCAACCCAAATAATAAACAACCAGAGCCATAAGTCATATTAGCACTAAAAAAAGTCTTTATGCTTCTGATTAAAATGACAGCTCCTCCGCTATTATAGGCAATCAAAGAGGCATAAGCCATGAACAAATAAAGAGCTACACAGAACCATTTACCTATTTTTCCTAGTAAGTGCGAGGCCATAGTCATTATGTGAGCACCTTCTGGCATCCAAAGATTTGCTTCTACAAGCAATAACCCCGATATTGTCATAAAAACCCAAGTCAAAGCCATAGCTAGCAAAGAAGGAAAAAAACCCATTTGAGAAGTTTCTACAGGCAAAGCTAACATTCCTCCACCCACACAAGTCCCAGAAATTAAAAAAGCAGCTGACAGTAAGCGTCCTTTAGACACAAGATAAGAAGATGTAGTGATAGTCATAAAATAAATTGAGATAAAATTAGATCTAATCTAATACTTTGCGTTAAACAAAGCAAACACATTAGCGGTATAAGCATTGAATAAGCGCAGATGCTGCAACAATACGCAGAGTCTGAAAAGGTTCCTTTAAAATCTCTAATAAAAAAGGAATAGAGCTAGCATCTCCAATCTGCGCAAGAGCCTCTAAAATAGTAACTTTTATTCTTTGATCTACATTTGGGTAAACCTTTTGTAAAACATCTACAGCTACTGGATCACGATACATCAGCCCTAAAACCAAAGCCGCCTGCATACGCACTTTTTCATCTGGATCATCGAGTAGAGAGCCTACAAGCTCACCCGCTTTTTCATCCCCTTCTTGCAGTAGCACTGCTGCTGCTGCTGTAAGATTCCAATCTTTTTTTTGCAAAAAATCCTTCGTGAGCTGCAGTGCTTTTGGGTACTGGACAAAATGCAAAATAGATAAGATATCTAGCCGAGCCAACTGATCAACTATCTGAGGGTAATTAGGAATGGTTTCTATATGAGTCACATCGCTTGGAATGATTGGAGAAAATAAGGAATGGGTTTGTTTATCCCACATCCACAAACCTGATTCTTGAGACATAATAGAAAAAATTGTATCAGAGGCAATAGTTGTATGTGCACGCTGCCCAATTAAACCTAGACATAAATTCAAACGCACATAAGGATCTTTTACCTTATGAATACTTTTAAAAGCTAAATCTACACCAAATCGTCCACTTGCAGCAATAGCTGCTGCTGCCAAACGCCGCCACTTAAGGTTCTCTGATTGCAACCAATAGCCAAGAGCGATCTCACCTGCTTTTTCTTGATTGATTAATAATAAATATCCTGCAGTAATGGCTACGAGCGGAGAAGAATCTTTTAAACAAATCTCTACTATATTATGGATGGATTTTTTTTCAATGCATTTGACACGCAGAAGAGCTAGAGCATTTAATGCTGATACACGCACCTCTGCTGAAGAATCATGTAATAACTGCAATAAAAGATCACTATCTTGAGTCCTTTCAAAATGAGCAATAATTTCTGCTCCCAATTGACGTAAAAGAGATCTAGATTGCGTAATCAAGCCTTCTAATTTTTGCCGGCTAATTTGATGAGACATTTCTACTACAGCTATCATAGCTGCTGTTTTCTCTTCTGCCAAACTGCAAGGATCTTCAATAATTGCTTGCAGAGGCTCTATAAGTTCATAGATTCGTAAAGCTCCAACAGCTCGAATCGCTTCTAATCGCACATACCAAACTTTTTCTCGTTTAAGCAAAGCGATTAACTCCTCTTTAAAAACCTCATCTTTGAACTGAGTGCATAGCTTAATGGCGCTAGAGCGCAGTAGAGCATTAGAATCCTTCATTCCTTTGAGCAACATCGGAATAGCTTTAGAATCTTTTGTTAAAGTAGCCCCAATCAAAGTATTAAAGCGCACAGAAATCTGCGTTGCGGACTGTCCTTTGTTAAGAGCGCTCCAACTAAGCATTTCGATCAAATGCCGCTCTTTCTTATAATCTTGTACGGAAGGGCAAAGGTAACACCATTGATTCCACGCTTGCATCTCGCTGCCAAATTGGCACAAAGCATAAAGTAAAGCCTTGTGTAAAATAAGAGAGTTAGGAAAGGACTCTATAGCTTTTTTGGCCTCTTGAATCGCCTGTAGATCATCCCCTATCAATAGATGAGAATATATGCGTTTCTCTAGTTTTTCTTCTGTAAGAGCAAAAGACACAGAAGAAAAAAGAAAAAAGAAAATGAGATAGCGTATCATGCTAGAAGACTCAATCTTCTTCCTCCAATTAAATGAAAATGCAGGTGAAAAATGGTTTGACCAGCTCCTTCTCCATTGTTTGTCAGAAATCGATATCCTTCCTCTATACGATATTTTTTAGCTAAGCCCTGTGCCACAGAGAAAATTTCCTGAATTAATGGCCAATCCTCGGAAATTATCGATTGAAAATCGGGGATTTCCTTTTTTGGCATAATAAGAATGTGGATAGGAGCTACAGGATGCAAGTCTTCAATGGCTAAGATACGTTCATTTTCAAACACAACCGTTGCGGGCAGCTCTTTACGAATGATTTTAGCAAATATTGTGCTCATAACAAGACCGTTTTAATATATATTCCAATGCTTTAAAAGCATCCTCTTTAGTCTCCCAAACGGAAATAAATCTTCCTTTATGACAAAAAATAGCCCCCGAAATAGAGGATGCTTTTTTTAAGTTCTCCTCTAAAAGACCAGCCCATTCTTCTGGAAGCGGGAGCCTTACCTGCATACGCTTTTCCATACAAGGAGGAATGCCTCGCAATTTCCAATGTCCAAGAGAAGGCATAATCACAAAGAGTGCAGGATGCTTTTCACCTCCTAGCTCAAAAAAAGATTCCATCCAAGGCATTGCTTCTTCGAAGAAAAGATATTTTTGATTAAGCGCCATTGCCTGAGCTACTTTTTCACGACACATCTGGATATAGCAAAATCTTTCTAAAAGCCGCTTTAAATGCCCTTTTACAAAGCTAAATGCCTCATGGAAAGCAAGGTCTTGTACATGAGCGTCGTAAACAACTGGCACAAAATTGCTAATCACTTGAGAAAAATTACAAACACCAAATTCTGGGGTTATTCTGCCATTATCATGTGCATCTACTCCTGCTATTAAAGAGCTATTTAAAAAATCATAGACCGCCCTATCTAGCTTTTTTTGGTCTAGCAAGTAAAGCAGAATCATTCCCGCACTGCTCAACTCCCCTTTGTAATCTATTTGATGATGGTCAAAGCGTTTGGAAGAAGGGTCGTATATACCGCCTACATCACAGACATATTCGCATAAGGCCAATTTTTGTAGATTGCGAGTGCGCACAATCTTAGTCTCATCTGCCAAGTCAAACAAAACAAGCAGAGCACAAGCGGTTACTTCATCAGCGTGAAAGGCTCCATCGTGAATTCCAATACTTTTTTTAATCATAATAAGCATCAATAAAGCAAATTCTAAATGTATCATTAACAAAATTAATTCTCAAGAACTGCAAAAGAGCTACCGATTAAAGCCTAAAATCTGCTTCACTAAAAAAAGAAAAGCATGAGGCTCTTTTTTCATGGAAAGTTATCTTTTAGCACATCATTACGATCTGGTTACTCCAGATGGCCTAGTAACAAAAATGGATAGACCCTCTTCAGAGCTGCTTAATATAGAAATCCAAATCCAAAATATTTCTCCTGCATTCGTAGGATTTCGGATTGACCCTGTTCATATTACCTTTAATCTAAAAAGCACGTTAGCACAACTGGGGCTTAATGCTGTGCTGGAAGAAATAGATCTACAGGAAAAAAATGCCTTTTCTACGGTAAAAGTGCAACTACAAGCCTATGGAAAAATTGCTATTGCTTTGTTTGATTTTATTCAGCAAGGATCCTATATAGGAAAACTATTCGCTGCTGATCCTAGACGAAAAGTGCGTGATCCTGATTACCTAATGCGCATGTTTGGACGCAGCGATCGTAAAGGGAGACCTTTACTCTCTTTAGGTGGTCCTAAAGGAAGGGATGAGCTACTATTAGAAAAAATTGATGGGCGTACAGTTGCCTTTTTACCGCTGCAAAATGGCATTCTTAGTTACGATGAAAAAGCGATTTTAGGGCTGCTTCCCACTTTATCCAAGGCCCTTATACATCCTTATTTTCGCTTGCGAACACTTATCCAACTTGATCAAACTTGGGTGGCTGGTGCCAAACGACAAGTACAAAAAAATCAAATCCTATTGGTGCGAACAGCTCCTCTTCACATACGCACGGCATTTGGCAAAGTGGTAAATGAGCTTTTACCTAAAGCGATTACACATACAACTGCAGATGTTCTAGAACCAGATACAACAGCATCCGGAGATGTATATGAGTTATTTGGCTCTTCTCAAGAAGATTTATCGATCATCCCCATTGAATTTTATACTTTAGAGCCCCACCGCGAGCATGTATTTTTTACCGATCGCGACCAGTTGCAAAATTGCTTAGAAGATTCTTCTAAGCTTTTTCAAGCTTTTGAAACCGCACCTACTCCTTTTTACCACCGAGCTGCTGTTTTTGTCGTTAAAGGAGAACAGCTACTAAACTTAAAACCCAAAGATTGGATTGCAAGAGATACCCATAAAACCCCCTTTCCAGGACTTTTTCATCCCTCTGAACAGGCCCTTTTAGTACAGAACTACATTGAGCAGCAAGCTTGTTATCTCTTTTTAAAATATATTGAAGATGGCTTAATTACTAGCCAGGGCATTTTATTAACCCGATACTTTCCCTCTCCTCTTATGAAAAGAATGCTTTTAAGCAATTCTGTTCAACGTTGCTTAAAAGGCATATTCTTTAAAACACCTTCTTTAGCTTATGGGAATTTCTTTTCTCACGAAGATAGATCTCTCTTACTTGACCTTGCCAGCTTTGGTATTCCAGTCTATTGGGTAGATGACACAACAAACAAAATACTACAATATACCCCAAAACCAGGAAAAGATTCAGGAATGTTCGTTCCCGGACCGCTTGTTGATGCATTTATTAGATCCACGACATTTGGCATATATGGGTCTACTCTAATTACTGGCGCTTTTGAAGAGGAGTTAACCGCTTTACTAAAAGGCTTAATACAAATGCGCTCTTTTCTAAATCATCCTCTTTTAAATGCAAATACTCCTATTGCTTTAGTAACTGGAGGAGGTCCTGGTATTATGGAAGTGGGAAACAGAGTAGCTGAACGAGTTGGTATTTTATCCTGTGCAAATCTTGTGGACTTTCGCAATAGCAATAATCTCAATATCCAAGAGCAAAAACAAAATGCCTACATTGAAGCAAAAATGACCTATCGCTTAGATCATCTTGTAGAAAGACAAGCGGAATTTAACCTAGATTTCCCGATCATCTTACCAGGAGGATTTGGAACTGACTTTGAACAGTGCTTAGAAGAGGTAAGAAGAAAAGTGGGCTCTATTGCACCCACACCTGTTCTTTTATTTGGAGATTCTCATTTCTGGCAGCAAAAAATCACCCCTCGTTTCCAATCAAACTTAAAACTAGGTACCATTAAAGAATCTGAATGGGTTAGCAATTGCTTTTACTGCATACAAAATGCTACTCAAGGACTTAAAATATATGAACAATACTTTTCAGGTACACTGCCTATTGGTTCAGAGTATCCACCTAGCCCTAATGGTTTTGTAATCACTTAGAAACCCCAAGAAAGCCCTATGCCACCGTATTCGGTGCGTTTTTTAAAAAACTGCCCTTCATAAGAACAGCCATCATGATACTCCACATAAATACGCATCTTACGGCCTACTCCTTGCAGCTTACTAATTTCGTATCCCAACTTCATGCTTACATCAAAATTCCAGTCTCTGACTTGCCAGTTTTCTACGTGGATAGCAAAAAATGGTGTTCCATATAAACGATGGTAGTATAATTTACTGCCAAAAACCCTTAATTCCGCTCCATATTGGACATATAGCGTTTTCATATTAAAAGAGGGATCGCTATGTAAAACAACCCCGGGGCCAAAATACAGACGTAAATGACTAGAAGCTTGATAGGAACTGAAAAAATCAATGGCTTCCATGCTAGGATTTCTTCTGTGTTTTAAAAACTCAGAGTGATTGCATAAAAATTCATCTCCTAAATGAGAAGAGATATGATAGATTCTCAAACGAAAAGACCAACTGTTTAAAGCATATGTCAAAGGAATACCCACAAGATAATCTGTATTAATTAACTCACACCACCCCCTACCATGGCCTAAAGAATCAGAATAGTTAAATACAGACCAAATGCCCGCTTCTATACCGATTTGCAAATCTCCTTCACAGCGAAAGACATTTAACCAACGAAAAATCGGAAAATCATCTCCTAGAGAAATAGCTGCAACATCATGACCAATCACTCGATCTCCCCAACGAACCGCTACAGAGTTAACCGGCTGCCTTGGATCTGCTATTAAAGGAGCAAATAAAACAGTAGACTGAGGAAACCAAATTCCATTTAAACGAGGTTGTTCTACATAAGCTTCTCTAGCTTCTTCCTCTGCTTCTGATAGATCAGCAACCTCTACAGACTCTACACCTGGTAGATCATCTACAAAAGAGATGATACTTTCTGACAAAAGATCATTGTTAGGCAGGTTTGCTAAATAAACTTTATGGTTTTTAACAATGACAACAACTTGATACTCATAATAATGCACATCGATTAATGCTTGAATGTATCCTTCTAAATAAGGATCTGTGGCATCAGCAAAAGTATCGATTAATAAGTTATCCGTACGCGTTAAAATATCTGTTCTAATTCTATCTATTTCGATTGCAACCATCTCTTCTTTTTCTTCCGATGCTTGCAGAGAAAAACAAGTCAACGCATAGCTAATCAGTCCCAGCCGCCGTAATTTCATAAATCAAATTATACTCCAAAAGACTTTTGTATAGCGAATTTTCTGTTTCTATGCAAACTTCAGATCTTATATTTTAGATAGCTTATTTAGATTTTCCCTGCAAACCTATAAAATCCTTGCAATGTTAGCTGAATTTTGGCTATCATTCAGGCTTTTTTGGGGCAATAGCTCAGTTGGTTAGAGCAGCGGACTCATAACCCGTAGGTCCCTGGTTCAAGTCCAGGTTGCCCCATTTTTCTAAAGCACTCATTCCACTGTAGATACACGAACTTAGGCTTGACTTAACGACAAGTTTAAGTTTAAATTATGTGTCTGCGGTGCAATGGCGGTGCAGTGAAAAACAATCTTAACCAGCACGCCATCCAACCAAACCTCAAACACATAAGGTTGGTATCATGGCATCTATTTATAAACGTAAAAACGCAAACGGAACAACCGTCTGGCGAGCAGTTATTCGTCTCAAAGGTCACCCCACTGTCTGCATTCATAGAGATCGTAAAGAAGAGGCTAAAGATGATGCCTCTGAAATCGAACGCCAGATTAAGGCTGGCCAATTCAAATTCGATCAGCACAAAAAACTCTATACATTCAATGAGCTGATCGACCGTTATATCCTCGATGGCGCCCTAGAACATCATCGCTCCGCAGATGACACCAAACGTCACCTCGCCTACTGGAAATCCCGTTTGGGAGCTTACGCCCTCGTCCATCTCAATTCAGGTTTGCTCGGTACAGAAAGGCGATTGCTATCTGAAGCAGAATTTGAAGCTGCCAATTTGAAAAAAAGGGAAGCAGTCAAGCTTGGAAAATCAGACATCGATTTCTGGATTCAATTCGCCAAAGAAAAAGGCGTTCATCTCCCTGCTAACTGGTCAGAATCTTACACCGCTACCCTTAAAGCTAGCGTTGGAGCAGACCCAGATATGTTTGAGCTAATCCACGAGCTGAAAAATCAACAAATTCGTGTAGGACTCCTATCGAACATAAATGACCGTTATACAAAACTCATTCGAGACTTTGGTTTTTACCAACCCTTTGATCCATGCCTCCTTTCATGTGAAATAGGCCTTGAGAAGCCCGATCACCAAGCATATGAGGCCCTTTTGCAAGCCATTAACCTTCCTGCTAAAGAGATTGTTTTCATCGATGATAAACTTGAAAATGTAGAAGCGGCTAAAAAAATGGGCATTGACGCTATCGTATTTGAATCCTCTCAGCAAGTTCGAGAAGAGCTATCCAAGAGAGCGCTTTTAAAAGGGAACCCATGACCTCATCTATTATCCCTCCATGCATTACCGCTTATGTTATCTGCCGTACGTCAGAGGGTCCTCGATATCTCTTAATACGACGTTGCTGCGGAGGATATCTCAATGGTACGTGGCAAATGGTTACAGGCGGCACAATTGAAGGTGAAACAGCAGTCCAAACAGCGCTTCGAGAAATTCAGGAAGAAACAGGTCTTGCGCCAGTCAAACTCTATTCCGCAGATGCTGTAGAGACTTTCTTTTTACACTCGCAAAATAAAGTCATTTTTGTGCCCGTTTTTGTTGCGTTTGTAGAAGAAATGAATGTTCAACTCTCCACTGAAGAACATGACACCTATGAATGGCTTACATTTGAAGAAGCTAAAACAAGACTCGTATGGGCGGAGCAAAGACGGATCATTGCCCATGTCCATGAACTCTTCGTGCTCAAAAGTCCAGACAACCGTCTTCTGATAAACAGTAATTAGTGCGTTTGGCCTAAATCACTCCCATTCACTACCGAATGCACTTGTTCAGAAGCAGCTTTCAAAAACTGAAGAAATTTGGGTTGAAGTTTAAATTCTTTAACAAGAATAGAATATGATTCTATCAGGTCTGTATTTACAAAAGTTCCCACTCCTCCTCCAGGAAGCGTTGCTGAATCGAGTATAAAGCTTCGTAATTGGTCTTCAGGAACTTGATGAATCTCGATTAAAAACTGATCTATGATCTGGACTAAATCTTCGATAATTTGATGAGGTTCAAGCCATTCGAGTTTATCTTTTTTACAATCAAAAACAACTTGGATTCCATTGTTTGAGAGCATTTGATAGGAGTACGTTTTGACCTTAGGATGAGAAATTTTTTCATTTCTTCCACAGATAAGAAGATTCATGGATTTGATCAAATCCGCAGGAAGGAGTTTAGATCTGAGCGTAGAGAGCAATGAGATTTTCTCCACTATACTTAACTTCCTAATGACAATACTCTTAAGATCATTCGGGTAATATGGAAGCGGTAAATGAGAGACTAAGCTATTACACAAAGACTCCAGACAAGCTACACAACGTTCATGCATTCCTTTTAAAATTGCATTTTTTTGAATTCTAGTAACTTCTGCACAAGCCAACTGCCCTAAAGCCACTAAATCAACAAATGCCTCACTAAAAGGTTTTTCAGTCCATTCCAAATCTGGAATTTCTTGTTCCATTTAAAATCTCAAATACATGTTTTTGAATAGAGGATAACGCTTCTTTCGGATCAAATCAATCACGCCAGCAATCTTTCAATTTTTACGATCTACAGGCAGTGCAACGGAATACCACTTTTATGAGTTGGATAAAGAAAAAGGATCTTTCACAAGAAAGATCCCTTTTCAAGAAAAACTGGCCTAGCTCTTTCTTTGATTAAGCTCAAATTGCAGACCAGCTATCGGCCCTCCATTTTCTGCTTCGACAGATACATTTAAGCTCCCAGTAAAAAATTCTGAAAATCCCTTCCATGTCTGTAAATCAGTGCTGAATAGAAAGTTCTCCTTTTCTTCGCATCGAACATAACATGTTTTCAATACGTTCAAGTAAAGCGGCGTGTGTGAGGCTGGTTCCAATCCCAAAAACTCACCTTTTAGCTTAAGCTTGAATGGTAAACTGGCTCCTGCTGGACATTCAACAACGAAATCACCCATATTTCCCTGAGAAAAATCTTGAATCACCCTATCGTTCAAATCAGATAAGCAAATGATCTGATTATGTGACTCCGTCTTAGGGGCTGCTACAAGCTGAGTTGCGGCTACCGCCATCATCAATGCACATCCAAAAATGTTTGCTTTTTTCATACCATTCTCCTTTTACTACAATTGTAGTAGTTTAGTTTCAAAAAAAATCAGAAAATCCATAACGTCCCAAATAAGATAGACAACCAGGCGCAGCATAGAAGTCCGTATTGAACAACTTTCCATCTGTGAAATCGAGAAGGCTCTCTGAGAAGCAGTTCTATTCTTTTCCTCAGTAGAGGTCTGCTTCCTATAAAAGAAAATGCAAGTCGAGATTTGACTATCTTCGTTTCTCTAGCAGTTTTTAAAATAGCACCAGCTAGAATCATCCCTGAAATCCCAAATTGATGGATTGTGGTATCGGATGCCTCTTCCTGCGCATCCTCAATCCGTTTCTGCCACCATTTAGTTGGAATCCACCAAAATAGACACGCCACTAATGAGCAGACAATCCGAATGCTGCAATCTCTCCAACGGAAGTGAGCCATCTCATGGACAATCCGCGATACTAATGAACAATTCAGCACAAAATATAATAGACAAATAAAAAAACTTAAAAACCAAAAATTGATAAATGTCAGAGTTTTTGTCATGAAAGCAATTGGATTTAAGAGGAATTTATATGTTTATAAAGCAGGATAGTTGCAAAGCCTCCAAAGATCTAAAAGACCATCTATCCTATCTTCAGTATAGGGTCTTATCAGATTTTGCAAGATTAAAAATTCGGTTTGCACAAATAGAAACCATACACGAAGTATTAATATTAGATAGGTCTTAATAGTAATGTCATCTGAAAGTAAGGCAATAGCTTATAAGACCTATATTAATACTTCGTGGGTTGGTCTTAATTTTTTTGCTCTTTAATGAGCATTACAGATTACTTTAAAGGAGGACGTTTCTCAATCTGCTTAATATAATATATTGTCAATTCATATAAAATTTTCTTTTTGTGCCATTTTGGCAGAAGAAGTGGAAGAAATAAAGGGATAAGCGCTTGGAAAAGATGCTACATTTATAGGATAAACCAAAAAGACGTAGATAAGAAATTTTGACGTTTAACAGGCATAAAACATGGCATATTTGAACTAATGTGGGATTACAATACAGATATTTCGGTAGTCCTAAACAAGTAGTGATTATCTAAGTTTTAATTTATAGATAAAGGATATATTATGCTCCAAAACCATTGGAGCCATAAATGAATATCTCTTGTCCTAACTGTTGTTCAC
>JABASH010000300.1:0-45221 GCA_019776445.1 Tomocerus maximus | reverse complement strand
ATTTTTGGGAATGTAGCAAGTGGCCATGGCTTTTTGTTAGTTTCATAGCAACATCCCCATTAGGGGCGTAATATTTCTAAAGACTTCTAAAGCGTATATCATTCCCTTAATTCAATATTTTTTAATGATCCTTAGGCATAACGGGTGGTTTATCTGCCTTGGCTTATAGTATTTACAAATTCAAGACTCGTGATCGTAGCACAAAGCTGTCGGTGTACTTAATTCATACACGAATGGCAGCACAAGGAGCGGTGGTTGGAAGTCTCACATTAGGAGTACTTTATAAATTGTACACAGATTTTATTGCTCCTTCAAAATCAAAGGATTGATAATACAGACGTACAGAGTACAGACATGTATTAGTACCAGTGTTCCCAAAATAAGTTTAAACTATAGTAAATCCTCCTTCGATATTTATAATTTTTCGACCCAACTGTTTAAAACTATAATTTGCTATCTTATCATATTGGAATGAAAACGGTCAAATCTCATGTGCAAAATATAACTATATAGATAATATTTATAATAATGTATTTAATGCCAGTATGATGCATGTATTTGGGGAATAATCTACGCAGCTTCGAAGAATTTAGTAGGGGAAAATATATCACAGAGCGCATAATGTAAATATACAAACTGTATATACGAATTAAATTAGTAAAAATTAAATATGTGAAATAATGTCATTTATTTAAAAGACAGTACATAGAAATGATTGATGCGATTCATCTAATAACGAAATCTTTGCAAAAAATCACCGAAAACATACGTTATCATTTCTTTTAGTAAGACTACTGACTGACGATTCATCGAAGTGAATAGGATAGATTTGAAACGTCAGATAATTTATTGTATAAGACATTCACAACCTTGTCACTTTTTAAAATTAATTTTCTTGATGAATTCCGTAATACTATTGCTGAAACTTTAACAGTAGAAGACGTTGCGGAATACACTTATTTATTACGTGTTTTTTTTTCTTAAAAACTATCAATTCAGACACGTAGATTAAAATAAATACAAATCAATTAATATAAGTATAAAATTGTCCTTTATTGTCACACCATTAAGCCAATAAGTGACTTAGTATTTCAATCTCTCGTTCATTCAATATGTATTAGAAACAGATGAAGTACGACACGTTGGAAATTGTGCAAACCTTTTATACCAACATTAGTAACTACAATTAGTTTATTTGTTAGTGAACAAGAACTAGATTAAATGGCAGTGTCAGTAAAATTGCAAATACAATAGAAAATCTCTGAAAATAGTCATAACCATGCGTGACAGGTAGGTATATATTAACAGTGTCTATATAAGTAAACTATACAAAACGAAAAGCTATGTAACGATAATTGTAAGTACTAGATAATGCTTATCCCCATGTGTTGTCTGGATTCAACTCCTTAGGCAAATCATAGACCTCAGATCCGTCACTACCGGGTGATAGTCCTGGAATTTTAAGGTCGGGCCTTCGCCGAGCACATACTGAACAACGACTTACTCTCGTTTCGTGACTTCCAGATTTTAAAGTCTGCTGTTCGGGTCTCATGAACTGTTTATTCTCTGGAATTGTGGACAGCCAATAAGAAAATGCTGAGCTGAATAGATTACATCTTCCTTGGCCAATGCATTCAATAAAAGGTACGGGTTTGAAATATTCTAGACACGATCCAGGAGATGCCAACGGTTGTCCTCCACCCTCGGCACCAGCATCCGTATGCTAAAAATAATCCACAATTTTACTCTGTTCACATAACTAAATACAAAAAACGGAACATAAAATTGTAGTGGCATTTATACTTAGAAAACATGCCAGTTTTCTTTTAATTTTGTTAAATTAATCATGAAAAAATTGTAATGCACAATATGAAAAAGGGAACTCAAATTCGCTAATAAAATATTTTTACCATAATGAAGCTGTATCCATTCCATAAGGAATACCAGTCAGTTGGACAATCTGGGATGGCATCCGTCTGGCTATGGACAGCTATCACATGTGTAGGTGCTTCACAAACAGCACAACGAGAAACATATTTCTTAATCTCAACGCCCGTGATTGGTGTCATCATCATAGGCAGTGGTTCGAAGGAACTTAGCCAATAACTGTAATCGTTCCTGGACGCATAATTGCAAACGGAATTCAAATTGCAGAAAATGAAAGGCATTGTTGAGAATTTCAAAAGACAGCTTCCAGGTGCTCCCAGATCCTGGCCTCGGGCTTTTCCATCTCCAGTTAAGTGAAGAAGGGAATAGCCTGTCCATAATTGAGAGCTTCCAATCGGACACTGTGGATCTTTTGTTGATTGCGAATGACGAGTGAAGAAATAGCCTCTGGATCGAGGTGGCGGTCCAGGTGGTGCGTCATCTCCAGAAACTCCAGGTGTACCTTAAGGACGATATTCCAATAATATGTTATTATAATATACGAAAGCATTTCTGTCATTCAAGAAAGCATAATTGATATAAAAATCCCCTACCAGCCCGTCCAGTTCTCCCAGGGACTCCTTGATTTCCATAGTCGCCAATAGATCCTTTAATTCCAGCAAGACCACTCAAACCTGGGCGACCGTCTCTTCCAGAATTACCTGTATGACAATGAGAAATTAGTAATTGATTGAATCTAAAAGTAAACCGTAATCCGGAAATTATCATTTAAGGTCTTATAAATTATTACCTGGTGCTCCTTTGCCTCCTGGAAAGCCAGCTTCGCCGATAGGCCCTTGCCTTCATAGTAAAATAAATATAAATAAAATTAATACTTCATAACTTATAATAAAACTATATTTATGTTATAAAACGTAATTTAATTACCTTCCAGTTGAACCTGGTAAACCTAAAGTCAAAAAAATATTTCGTTACTATCGAGGTTAAGTTTTTAATTGTATAATAATCTAGGTATTTGTCATTTTTATAGTGGAACTATGAATTTGAGTATAGAGTATGCTTTAGTTACCGTCCCTTCCAGATACCCCCGGGGCGCCCTTTGCAAAGGATGTTGCATATCCTGGAGGTCCTCTATCTCCTGCCTCACCCTTATAATACGAACAGGTTTCATGAAAGATAAATATTCGAATTTATAGAGAATTTAGCAATAGTCAGGAGGACTAACCTTTTGCCCTTCGTCGCCAGGAAAGCCAGGCATACCATTAAATCCTGAGTCTCCTATCATACCTTTAAGTCCACTTAAACCAGGTCGTCCGTCATAAGCTCTATCACCTATTTAAAAAAAATTTACATGGTCATGGGGAAGTTAAAGATTTCTTCGATGTTCATATTATGGCACTAATGTACATGTGATTCACCCACCTGGAAGCCCTTTCTGACCAATTAATCCATTCGGCCCAGGATATCCTAAATATTAACAAAAATGTTTTCAGCCCTGTTTAATTGTCAGCAATAGTATGAACATCTTTGTTTGCTGTACCTCGTTCTCCAGCCAATGTACCGATCGTTTGCCCTGGTTCACCGAATTCGCCTCGCATTCCTTTTGCACCCGGACTTCCACCTCTTCCCATCGACCCGGGTAAACCATCTTTACCTGGAATACCAGCTCTACCTACAAAACTGAAAGTTTATAGTGTGGTTAGTATGAATAGTACCTTCTAGATAGTACCCAGTAATCAGTAAAGTGTCAAATTAATATTATCATTATGTCGCCATTATCATGTATGATTAAATAAAGTCAATAAAGAAAAGGCAAACCCAGGGTCGCCCGAGTTTCCTTTCGGTCCCCTTGTAGTTGTTCCCTGGTCTCCTGCTAACCCTGGTAGTCCATTAAAACCGTATTGACCTAAAATCACCAACATTATATTTAGCATAAAATATGTATCTCGGATGCAATGCCATACGTTAGCTAGATTAGCCATCTTTTTAATTATATTCTCTACAATATTTTACTGACCTGGACGACCTTTCTGCCCGCTATAACCTGGACGTCCAAGCTTGCCCGGGCGTCCCTAAATTAAAAAAACCGCATCGGAAAATTCATATCTTAATTCTGCACTTATTCAATTGACTTTCTCCACATTTATAGTAAGCTAAAGTAAAACCTTTTCACCCTGTTCCCCCCCTTCCACAAGCGCTGGCGGAGCCTGTAACCCGGCAGGACCGTCCTCCCCACGACGCCCTCTATCACCCGTTTCACCATCCAAACCAACTATCCCCATTTCTCCGAAATCCCCTCTCTGTCCTTGCCGTCCGGGGAAACCTAAGTGGATACAAACAGTTGGATTTGTCAGTTCATTTTGTCTGACTAAAATAATTATATAATATTATATACATTTAGGCAGTTTAATTTCCCATAAGTAACTTACCGAAAATTCCTGCATCTCCTGGGACTCCTTTAATACCGGAAGGACCAGGTCTGCCTGGTCGTCCTGGTGGTCCATATCCAGGTGCGCCTATGTCTCCAGGAATGCCACCTTGTCCTTTGGGTCCGAAATTTCCAGGCTCGCCTCTGTTGAAGGGATTTTAGTTTAAACTGTGTAAATTTATTTATTAGCTGAAATTTTAAAAAAAATCAAACCTTTCCCCGGGTATTCCAAGCCGACCTTTTTCATGAAAATAAATTCAAAGTAAATTACAGAATCAAATTTTATGTCATAAAAGCACGCAATTGTGCCAATATTATATTGAATAAAAAAATATAAATGATTATTTCAACCAATTTTGTCTTTACCAAAAAATCCAGGATCCCCATCCATTCCAACGAAGCCTGTCACGAAAATCAAATAATCAAATCTCAATGAGAAAAATGGTGAGTGTTAATACTAAATCCAATTTTGTTATAATCTTAGCCACAAACCTTTAGGTCCTACATTCCCAGGGATTCCTTCCTGACCCAACATTCCTTTAAATCCTATCCTTCCTGCATTATAATTAAGAGATAATGTTTAATAAGTGCATTAAACCAATTAACCCGGTTACCCACATACGCACTTTAATAAGGCTTACCTGGTTGTGCTGCAAGTCCGCGTTGCCCATCTAAGAGAATAATTGTAATTTATTAAGGCAAATCTTCAAACACAATTCCATTGACTATACCCTTGATATGACAGACCAACGATAATACATACCTGGGCCGATGTCACCTGTCATTCCTTTCGGGCCTTTACGTCCCATTTCACCATTTATCCCCTGCATACAAAAGTTGAAGTAAAAATGCAATTTAATTTTAACTCCTAATTCCAACAAAAGCAAAGAAAATGACACATACCTTAACACCTATTAACGCTGCTGATCCATGATAACCTACCAAAAGCGGACACAATTGGTTAGTACAATAAGATTTGATGAAGTAAAATAATGTTTAAAATGGTCTATTTTGGGAATTTACCCATGTCACCCGGTAGACCTTTTTCTCCTTCGCGACCTGGTATGGATCCACCATATGTACCTCGTTCACCTTTAAGACCATCTCGACCTCGACGACCGTCGTTACCAGGTATTCCCGGAGAACCTGACAGAGAAAGCACATAAAAAGAAACCATCAGGGAAAGTAGATAAAGAGAAAATATTAGCTCTAGCTCTACATGGAAAGCAATTAATCATTTTGTGTGGGTGAAAGTTTTAAATGAAGCTAAGAGAGAAAGTAATAAGTGTAAAATTATCTCACCTTGGTCCCCAACATCTCCAGAACTTCCAAATCTTGCATCTTCTCCAGGTTCTCCTACATTGAAACAAGGTGAGATTTTAGATAACTTTAAATCTAAAAAATTACATTCCTGTGTTGATTAGGCTAACCTCTGTATCCATTGAATCCTGGGTCTCCAACTAGCCCCTGTTTAATGATTCAAAATAATATTGTTCAAATACTCTCTATTTATTAGTCATTTTTGATATTAGAATTCTGAGCAGTTTGACCTGAAATCCTGGTGTTCCCGGTATACCAACGACTCCCAAAAGACCTTCATCACCTTGTGGTCCCTTCCTGCCCTTCAACCCTATACTTCCAGGAAGTCCAGGAAGTCCAAGAACACCGGGCGACCCTTGTTCACCTGGAGATCCCTTCATCCCAAAAGGACCCACGGAGCCTTTTCGTCCATCACGACCCCGAGGACCCTGGAGTAATGTCGTGTGACATTTAGATTAAAATTACTCATTTAAAGGACAAACTATTACAAGGTTTGCAAATTAATGGAACTCATTGTTACGTCCAAACCGGTGTCACCCACTGGACCCCTAAAATGAAAATACAGACATACGGTAAATAAAAAGTATTTTCTCCACCAAAATCCTAAAATCATATTATAAAGAAATAAGTACTACATCTTCTACCTACCTTAACCCATTCGGACCACGGTTTCCCCTTGCACCTAAATCAATTAGCTATAGTTATACAATTGAAAAGGACTTCACAGCTCATTCTTTTTTCAAATAATCAGTTACCTTGAAGGCCATTTATACCAGGTAGCCCATTTAGTCCAGATGTACCTGTTTGAAACAATAACTTAATGACAGACTGAATTTAATCGTATCCTATAGCATAAATTCTATTTAGGATGAAATGATCCTTTAGATATAATCATGTCCAGTACGTAGTTGGTGTAGTTTTACATATTTCAAAACTCTTATATTGAGCTTTTACAATTTGCAGATTATAGTGTAGGATGACACTTGTATTACATAAAATTAAGGTTTTAGAATGTTTGTGAAATTACCCGGAGGTCCGAAAATTCCTGGTAATCCGGGTATTCCTATTATAAAAATGAATGGGTTAGCATTGCAGAAGTACATTTATAAAGCCATGATGAATGCCTTGAAACACTAATTTCAGTGATAAATTTTGTGCATATTATAATCTGCGAACGATACCTGGAATTCCTGGAAGACCCCTTAAACCTGGAATTCCTTGGACAACTTCACCTCTATCTCCCTATAAAAATCAGGTCATAACAACATTATTTTCTATTCAATTGAGGATAGTACGTGATGACCAGTTCAGACGCATGAATTTCAGAAGGAGTCTTACTTGTCCCCCAGGAAAACCAACAGGCCCTGCAAATGACAAATTATTAAAGCATTTGTTATGTATTTCATGCTTCGAAAAAAGTTTGAAAACTTGCCTGGTGCACCCTTGGCTCCTTTTGGCCCACCTGGACCATCGATTCCAAATCTTCCGTCGACACCGGCTGGACCTTCAAATCCTCTTTCACCTTTCTCCCCGAAATCTCCCTGTCGACCTTAAGAGTAATACACCATAGTTAAAACGGATACAGCACCTGCTACCTAAAGAGATACCTCCTATGTACTATAAATAAAGAACATACCATAGTCACCGCTTAATACGTTGAGTCCAGGATCCCTATTTAATAATAACAGTACATATTATATTCTAATAATTGTATCTTAACTATAGGAAATATATTTTCTAAAATTTGCATTGGGAAGTGGTCAATCCACATGAGAAGAGATTATCCAGCATAACGGGAGTAATAATAATATTATGCATTATAATACAATAATCCTTACCCTCGATCGCCTTTATTTCCATCCCTTCCCTGTTAAATTCCAAAAATAGTATAATTAAATTCATTCACAGAACCAATATTACATTGAATTAACAATTTCTTAATTTTGTACCGGAAGTGCATCCAAACCATCAGTTCCCCTATTTCCTGGCAGTCCACGCTGACCAATTTCTCCGACGACTCCAATATATCCTTTAAAACCGAAATCACCAGACGGACCAAAAACTTGTTCACCAGGTTCACCCTTTTCACCAGGCCCTCCATCATATCCAATTTCGCCCCTTTGAAAGAAATCTAGTTATTGTGACTTTATAAGACATTTAAATGACTATTTTGGTGATTCATAAAGTAACATACGGAATGCCCACATCTCCTCTTGGTCCTCTAAGCCCGAAGAATCCTGGCTCACCACTTTCTCCGATACGTAGATTGTCCAAACCATCTCCCGGTTCACCTTTTATAATTAAAAAACTTTCCATTATATACCTAGTCTGATTAACCATTAATTTTAAAAAAAATGTCCTTTCATACCTGGTGCTCCCCTATCTCCGAATTCTCCAGGAGGGCCTCTGTAAGAATAAACAGAAGAACATTTTCAAAAATATGCTTATTAAAAATAAGTACCTATATATCTATATTATAATAAAAACAAGTAGGTATTTTAAATCTTTTGACATACCTGGAACCATCTTTTCCCTGTTCTCCTCGCAATCTATCCCTGTCGTAAATGTTATCTGCGGGCTCACCTTTAGTCCCATTTAATCCCTTGAAAAACATTATCGTTGGATCAATTTAAATGCTCATTTAAATGCACAAAATTTTTTAATACGGGCTTACAGGTCTTCCGGGTGGTGCATCAAATCCAGAGGGACCAAATTCGCCATTACTTCCCTTTTCACCCTTACTACCCTTAGATCCTTCGTCACCAGCTCTACAAGAAACAGGTATACAATTAGATAGGCAAATATATACTACCTAGTGTTTTGTTTTAACAAATTACCTTCCCGGAGGGCCTCCGTCCCCTCTTACTCCGTCAATTCCCGGAAATCCCTTTTGCAAATAATGTCATTTTAAACACATGAAGTAATGATAAAAAAGAATCAAAGGGTTAATAATTAATGCTTTATGCCTCAATACCTTGTCTCCCTTTAGACCTGGTAGACCGGAAGGTGTTCCTCCGGGCATTATTACTTCTCCAGGGTCTCCCTATAAAAATATAAATGTACACTTGAGTTAGAATGCCTGAATTACCTAGAAGGGGTTGCGGGTACCTATCTAAAATCCACTAAAATTGAAATCTAAATCCACTGACCTTGGCACCAGGAAGTCCAGCCAAGCCAATCGATCCAGGTCTCCCTCCTATTATTTAATAAATGCATATATACTTATTATATACATATAGTTGCATTTTCAATGAGGAGATAATGATAACAAATGGCATTTATTTACTTAATATTCGTAATAAATCACATACCTATTCCAAACCACCCTGAGGCCCCTCCTTTGCCCCTAGGACCTCTTGGACCTCTTTCTCCAACCAGCCCCCTGTCCCCTTGAAGTCCGGGTATTCCTGGGTAGCCACCCTCACCCTTTTCTCCAACTATTTAATTTTAAATGCAATGTACATATCAAATATTATAAAAAATACTATATTGTATAAAATATGTAACATTATATTATATCATATTAATTAATAAACATACCTATACCAGGGAAGCCATCAAAACAAGTACCACAATCATCTCCTCGTTTTCCTTTTAAACCAAAATATCCTGGCAAACCATCTAAACCTGGCTGTCCCTGACCCCCATCCAGCCCCGGTAAACCCTGTCCAATTTGAAAGTTAAAGAATATTGTATATGCTAATATTCAAAATATTTGTAAGATCTATACGTGTAACTACATTAGTTTACTTATTGTCCCTCTCGTCAATACTATTTAATCAGTACAAGTAGCGTAATGTAATGTTTTGAAATAATATTGCTCAAATGTTATTACTTGTGGGCCAGGTGGGCCAACTATGTCTATTCCAAGGCCTGGAAATCCCTTCGGTCCTTCGAATCCCACATCCCCTCGTTCCCCTCTCAATCCATCTTAATATATATATAAATATATTAGTATTAACAAAAATCATATTATAAAGCAATATAGGTTATTTAAAATCATTGTAATCATACACACCAAGTCCTTCACGACCAGCAAGACCGTCAACTCCAGCAGGACCAAGAATTGTCAGACCTATATGAAATGAATATTTTAAATACTGATGAAAATGCATGAGAAATTGGGCTGTCTAAAATTTTGAGCACATTTTAGCAATAATTATCAACAAAGTATGAAGTGAGCACACTTAAAATAATATTCTGTACTTTACCTGGAACACCTGGTAAGCCTTCTCTTCCCGGATCTAAAGCAGATAATAAAAATTATGTCATAGAGTCACCAGATACAAAAAAGTGTCCCTGAAGTTTTCATTACTTACTCCCAAGTGTCCCAGCGTAACCCTGAGGACCTCGGGCTCCAGTCCCCCCAGGTTCTCCAGGTTCTCCTTTAACCGAATAACCATCTAAACCTGCCAGTCCTTCCGGTCCCTCTTCGCCAGGAGGTCCTGAAATATTAATTGTTGTAGTTTCATATTACCTAGGTATATGAAATATTGTACAGCAGATGTATTGTGTCTCACCTGCCGGACCACGATTTCCAGACAGCCCATTGAAGCCTAAAACAAAACAAATTGTTATTCTTTTGTTCAGCCAGATTGAACAGTTTTAATTAAGGGTTCATAACGTCTCACCCGCTTGTCCTTTATCTCCCCTCCGTCCCAGGTAACCAGGTGGTCCTTAAAAATTAAACAATATTTAAATAAACATTAGACAATTATAAATTGTAAGTACCAAAAGTACTTACATCAATCGATGACATTATAAGACCATGAAAATAAATATAAGCTACGAAAAAGAATGAATATGGCCCATACCTTGTCTTCCGGGCACACCTTTGGAACCTATGCCATCTTCGTCTTTAACAATTCCAGGTGGACCTACTCTTCCCTGGTCTCCTCCTTGGCCCCGTCTACCCTTGTCTTGAAATAGAGTATATTTATTAAAACAACGAATAACAATTATAAATAACACAAATCAGTTTCAATTTTTTGAATTTTAGTTACCTCCAAATTCGCCTTTTATCCCATCAGCGCCTAAATCCCCAGCGTAGCTGAAATAAAAGATATTCATAAATAACATTATGTAAAATGATATTGCTGGCAAGTTGTTTGCTTTAATACTCACCCAGGGGCACCTTTATCTCCTTTTGAACCGGTAGCTCCCGGACCACCTTCCCTTCCTTGCTTACCCCTAGGTCCGTCTTCACCCTGAGCTCCCCTTGGTGCCTTCTCCCCTAAATAAAAAACAATAAAATGTTAAAAGGTTTGTTAAATTTAAGACTAATTACGAAACTGCTACAAACCTGGAAATCCACTCGCTCCAGGAAGACCTAAATTCATAATAATTGCATCAAAATGACATAATTTCATAGAATACTTAATTGATTGATTTGTTCAGGAAAAAATTAATAAAATTAATTTTCATGTACCTGGGGATCCAAAGGGGCCCAATGTACCGGCAGAACCCTTTTCTCCTTTTATTCCTATTTCACCCTTAGGACCCTTTAGCGAAATGATTTCCGGAGGTGGTTCACTGTAGCCCGGACCTATTAATTTTAGATAGTAAATATTATAAAAATCCCGAGAACTAATGAAGAAATTAGAATTTAATGGAAATAGGGCAAATTTATGACTAACCTGGAGGTCCCATATCTCCCTGTTCATAAAAGATTACGATTAATTATTAATTTAAATATTTCACATGAATTTATAATCAAAATTGGCAGAAATTATTTATAAATTACCGTTAAACCCTGATCTCCTTTTCCTCCTGCAGAAACGAAAAATAGTTCATTTTAGCATTTTAGTGGAGTAGCTTTATAAAAGTATTGCGCGGACAATTTCCTATAATGTCCTCCTGTATTATTTCATTCTTTCAAAATTCACTCGAAGTACAAGAAACACACTTAATTACCTTTAGGACTGAATTTTTGATCCCCACGCTCTCCCTACAATTATGAAAGTCCTGGTAAGTTTTAGCCTCATCATTTAACAATAATACAATATTATTTCTTCATTCGTATATAATTTCGTACCTTTTCACCAGGGAGGCCTATTTGTCCCGGGTAGCCCTGCAAAAACCATACACATAAATATAAGCAATTCATTAGCAGTAGGAGCAAATCGTCGAAATAGATACATAAACTACGCCAAATACCGCTCCTCGAAAATTTTAGGCAGTTAGGGGAATAGTGTGAACATGAATAATTAAAGGATTAATTCTTTTCTCCCGAATAGTTGCATGGTGAATTGAACCATGTAATGAAAAAATTGTAAATTAATTACATAAAATTAACCATTACTAATGTAAAATCTAATCCCAAAATCCCAATGATAAATAAAGAAAGTATATCTATATGTTTCTACTTTAGGTTTCTATTCGGGAGAGGTTACTCTATTCATGACTGTAAAGAAGGGAACCTAATCGGTATTTCACTGTAAGCAAAAATTAAGCCTTACCGAATCACCAATATCTCCTCTCAAACCGACAATACCTATAACAGTGATTTTACATTTAATTATCTGTAGTTAAGATTCGAAAATCATTCTCAATTTCTCATTCAGTTACACAATTTGGAAAAAAGGATACTTTACCTGACACTCCTGGATAACCTGTAAATTCAAAGTAAAATAAAAACACGTTATAAAACATTGAAATCGACATTTAATTGTAAACTATTGTAATAAGATTTCTTCTTAATTGCCTGGATGCCCTCTAGGACCAACGTTTCCGCCATCCCCTAAAAACAGCAAGTTACAAATGAAGTTCTGACTAATAATTGTAAAGCGTTAATTTAACAGTACATAATTGCTGAAATTCACCTCGGTCTCCCTTATAGCCTTCAGAATTTATGCCACCTGAAACATTAAAATATTTAGTATACACATTACACTGAAAATTTTCTAAAACGTTAATTGTATTATTCATTGTATATACCATCTCCAGCATCTCCAGGTGGGCCTCGCTCGCCATTTGAACCAGGTTGCCCCTTAAAACATAAAAATCAATTCATTTCTTATCTTACTCTGTCAAATGGTGGTTCACAGTCCATTGTGCCTAAAGGGGGGACTTAATTAGGCTTATTGCTGAGGCGGGGGAAGTACATTTTCGCTAAATGCAGTTCGTATTTTTACGCTAAATGTCACAAAATTCTCAAATTGTTAAATAAGTGTTGGGGGTATGTCCCTCTAGTTTCAAGGTAAATATGAATCGCAAGAGAGTTAAAAAACAATACCCTTCCTCCAGGTATTCCATCCCTTCCTTCAAATCCTGGGAATGCATCAGTACCGTTGCAACCTATGAAAAATATGAATGTAAAACGCAGATACTTTATAGTAAAAATGACTAGGCACACAATGATTGTATATTTCCCCAGAACTTTAAATTTTAAATTTCTTGGCCAAAATCGTACCTTTGTTTCAAATATTATAATATATGTTTAGTGATACTCTAAAAACTTTGCTTAGCCATTAGCAATATATATCTACAATAGTATTTGTACAAAAACTCCCATTTTTCACATATCAAAGGGTAGTGTTACAGTTAATGTGTGCCAAGTCATTTAAATGACTGAAATATAGAAATCGGAATAGATGAAAACACGACGTACCGTCATAACCTCTTTCTCCCGCTAAGCCTTCAATACCCTAAAATTAAATTCACCCATTATGCTATATTTTAATTTTATGCGTAGAAATCATGTTAACATTGCATTGCAAACGTGAATACATCTTACAGGTAATCCGATTCTTCCCGGTTGGCCTATGCAAAAAAGAAATTGCATATAAATAAAATATATTAATTGTCGCATTTGAGTCCTTGGATAAGGACTACATGACGGACTACCGAATAATATTATTATGTCAGTACCTGCGAATCCTGGAACTCCTCCTTCACCTCTGTAGCCTTTTTGTCCTTCAGCTCCGTGAAAACCACCATCTCCCTTTTGACCTTTAGTAGTACAAGAAGTTTAACTATTAGAGAAATCATTGTGTTTATTTATTGAATGCAGCATGGCACAAAAACTAAAGCAAAAATCTAGTTGTGTACCTTTAGGACCGAACGGGCCATCTGGTCCGATGTCACCAGGATGTCTACATAAAATAGTTTAAAATTTAAATATGATATTTCTTTAAGACTGTTTTTATATTTTTAAACATGAGAAATCATGAAGTTAATGCTTGTACTTACCCTTCAGGTCCTCTCAAACCAGTGATACCGATTTCACCTTTAATAACGAAACGAATCAATTGTATGAAACTCCCATGAATGCAATTGGCAGAAATATTATGTCAAAAGATGTCAACTCACCTCCCAGACCTTTTTGTCCTTTACAAAAGCACGGCTCAAAGTTGCAGCCAGCACAACTCTGCGTTAAAAATGTTAGCTATCTTTAAACATTTGCATTTGAAAGAACCCATATTATAGTGACATAGACCAAATGTGGGTAATGAAATGAAATATACGATATTTAGTGCGATCCAAAATGTAAAATGTATTGCTTACTAAAAGGCAATTTTTAAAAAGTTATCATTATCTAAAAATTTTACATGTTGATATACAAAAGATGAGTGTTTCACCTATTATTTTGCTAACTTAACCTAAATGCATGATTACATCTAATCTGCATTTCATTGTCATCTGTGTAAAAGGACATTAATTATCAGCACAAACCAATCTGCACCGGTAAGCCATTCATATAGCTCCATTCCACGTGTTCCCTATTTCCTAATACTTGTCTCACTTTATATATGCCTATAGACGATAGCTTTAATAGCAATTTCCCCTTTCGGTATTATGTAAACATATACAGAGTAAAGCAAAAGCAAACTCTTTTCCGTCTAACCTAAACATAACACATCACATAGATGCACATGGTAGTTTTTGGTTTGTTTACCGATGATCAGGGAGTGCAGAGAGAGATCATATTATGCGGAGGCAGACAAGTAAAACGAGAGATAAAGGGCAAGTTAGAGTTCAAGATCTCAATTCAATTCTACAGGTACATGCTGTAGACATTTATTAAGCACTTTGATTAGGTACCTTAGTCTATCATAGTAGTATGATTCTGATTTGCAAATGTCTAGTGTGTAGGTGTATAGTATATTTATCGGGGGTGAGACTTTATTACAAGATGAGAGTATGTAGGAGTATGATCTTGTATTAAATTCGTATCAACAAAATCTACCATGAATTGAAGTTGTAATTTCTTAATCATGTAAAACATAAGTATACACTACAATTCAACTGCATGTTATTGCCATTGGTCGTTAACTTCTTAAGTATACTTAAAGCTAATCGAGTCGTGCTGTGGTATCGTATCATTATATCGCATCGTATGAAACATAAATAAGGTACCACCGACCATTTCACTATGAAATTGTATTCTTACTTTATGCAGGTGCTCTAAAGAACCCAGTACATTGCTGGATATTCAATTTGGTTAACCCGCAGTTAGGGCTTTGGTATTACCATACCATGTAATTAGACTGATAAATGCATTAGAACAGTATAGTGGGATATTGTATTTCAATTTTCCGAATATACATGTATATGATTACTGGCTAAGAATTTGAAATTACTAAACAAAATGCGTCTACTTCTCCAGAGGAATTGAGTTGTGATTGGTGAGACAAATCACAACAATTGGTCCAATGTATTTCAATTCTTTAGTTATACGATTTTGCAATTGAAATCATTATTTATTGCAAATGTACTGCTGCTAATTTGGAGAAAATACTAATATTGTTTAGTAGTCGGGCATTGGTTTTTATGATTTCAAATAATTAAACGTCTGTACATGTATAACAGATGTAAAATAGGAACATATTGCCGTAAAAGCTAAATTGTAAATGAAAATGGATTTTCAGCTGGTAATCCCTTCACCCTAATAATCTTCTGACTTGAATTGGTTGTAAAAGATACCTAATGAAATATTTGATTGATACAATATTTCTGTTGATATATTGTCGGATTAGCGCATCAAGTCATTGTCTCCATTTGAGTTTCATGTAAACGGGCAGGCACGGCACGATTATAATTTTCAATCGTACTGTATAGAAATCGAAAATTAAATAGCAAGAGTTTGTACAACCTATACAACATATTGTAGATGAACTTATTTAATTGACAAGAAAATATCATTTGCTGGATTCTAACTTTTTATAGATTCTGTAAATACATTTCTTCATAAGCTTACATAGTGACTGGAAAAACTCATGACTATCAAAACGTATAATAGGATTGTTCAGTAAATCTTGATATAGTGCAGTTATTTTATTATCATAGTGAAATTATTTTCTTACCCCTTCTGAAAATGAAGGTAGGAAAATTAATAGCAGAAGAAAGCTCCATAAATAAATAATCCGGTGGTCCAACGTAAGTTTGGTCATTGTGAAGTGATTCCGTGATGCTGTATCCGTACAGCAATATAATCACTGCGAACAATAATCCTTAAGGTTCACCGCTGAAAAGTAGATGGAAGCTCGAAAAACTAATTAACTCACTAACTAACGTTACACTATCCGATTTCTTGCTGCATTTTTTCCTTTAGCACAACGAACTAATAGCACTTGAGTAATCACGATTGTGTATTTATTTACATACACACACTTGTCATAAAAAATTATCTAGATTTATTGGCATAATTAATATATTTTTGCAAATTATTGCAAAAAATCACCGTTTTACTCTATTTAGAATAGACGATTCATCAGAATGTGCTTGATTTACTTTTATTTATGAAAGCACTCCATGAAACAGGCAGAATCTACTAAATCCCCGAAAAATAACTCTATAGCATTTTGCAATTACCATCCAAGTCGCCGGTATGAGTTGTAAATGAAATGGAGCACCGAATTTCACTCAAAATGCTATCTGAACTTACTATTTATGAATTCGTATTAATTGTAATGTCATTAGCTGCATTTAATTGAGAATTTTTTCCAAAACACGATGATGAAAAGTTATTTTCAATATAGTTTTCTGTAACTGATGAAAACTGTGAATAGCTTATCCTGTTTGTGAATTTTATTTTCGGAAGAAATGGTGTATGTATTGCATAGTAGGCACATTAACCCTTGTAAAAACTATATAATAATAGAGGATTTGCACAAGACGATATGAGAATGGATGGACTAGATGACACAGGATATTGAATCATGGGGTGTACATTAAAAATAAATCAATGCTGCACAATTCTGATGAACGACAAAAGTGTTCATGCAGTTGTGTAAATGTTTTTAATGTGTGATCCTTCGTTGGGGAAATGTAAGGAGGAACTGAGTACGATAATGGATAAAGATAGAAAGCTCTGTATGCATAAAAACGAAAAGATGAAGACGAGGCTGTAAAGAAGGGAGAGAGCAAGAGTCAAGACAGGCTAAACATGAAGACTAGCCCTATAAGAAAGAAAATGTGTCTAGTTAAGCTCTGAATGTGTATTAAGAGATCTTCTCTTGGAAATCTCGGATAAAAAATTCAGCCAACACTCTTTAAAAACTGGCGTTACAACTTCGGGACGATAAAGATTAGTAAAATGGAAACTGAAAATCTTTCAATTATTTGCTTATTGTCCTAAAAATCTTATACAGTCTATAGGATTTAAAGCAGGAGATTATTCCCTGTGAGAATGCACAACTCCTTTTTTGTAAAATGATGTTAACATTAGGTATAACTAGAACTTAACTGTATGTCTGCTTTTATACATATCAACCGAGGGTAGACATCATATAGCATGAGATTACTTGAGACAGACTTGCTATTGCCTTTGGCTTTAGTGTTCAGTATATGCATTCAGTAATAAATGTGCGTACATAATATCTTAACACTCTCCTCCGTTTTTTCTTACTAGGGAGGAAGTTCTCGTCTTTTCTTAGACTGCATCAAAGATGTTGACTTGGCTGGAGAGGAATAGGACAACGTATACATATTTCTAAACATCCCTTACTGCATTCCTCAAACATCTGTCCAGGACTTATAATAGGAGGAAACGATTCTATCGCCTTCACCTTTATCAATTCTTCACTCTACCTGTATTCTGCTCTCTACAGTTAAATGCACTTTGGATCCTTCCTACGACTTTTGTTTGCATGGGTGGATGTGGTTGAAGATTGGGTGCGGGTGCCTTATTACATATGCCTTAAGCTAAATCTTTTATATATGAACTGTATTGTATTGCCAAAGTGTAAATAAATATTATTTTCATTATTTTTTCAACTTCTCAACAAAAACTCGTCCTCATTACACGTAATTGTAGGTGTATTACGCTAAATAATTAACTATACAGTAAATAAACATTTACTGTTCTAATTACACTGACATATATTTACTACGTACTTGGAATTTCTTCAAATTTTTCCAATTCATTCTTAAAATGGTTGACCTAAGTCTGATTTATCTACCAAAGGTTAAATGAAGAGACGATCTGGTAACTATGAAATGAAATGTAGGTCATTTTTTATATCCATCTGTCCGGACAAGGTTTTCATTCATACAAATCAGGGCTTGTAATTTGATGAACTGCCTAACCAGTATTTCTTTAAGTAAATAGACCCTGAGAGTGTTTATTAAGGGTGTAAGACAAATAGTTGAAATATGTTGAAATTTGAAAGGGAAATTAGCCACAGAAAAGAAAATTGTTATGAAATTACACTATTAAGATGTGCATAGTTAGTGTACGTTTATTTATCTCGAAGTGGCAGTCTGCAAATCAATTACACATGATGTATTCTACGAAATTGACTCTTTTGCACTGGATTAATATAGAGACGAAGTTTTACTATATGAACTGTACTTTAGCATTACTATATTGATAAGTAGTACAAAAGTTGTATTTGAATGAATGAGTTTGCTTTATTTCAATCCACACAAAGCAAAACATCCCCTTTGCTGTGTGGTTCTATATTTATGTATTGCACATTACTGTGGAGGATTTGTCAATAGGAAGTAAAGCAAAGATAAGCGAAGGATGGATGAATCAAGTGACTCTCTAATGTAATCGTTAGGGATATAGAACACTCTATACAGACCGAGGATTAATATTCTATAGCCAGTCAATATGTACAAATACACTATTTGCTTAGCGTATTTGCATTGGAAGGAAAAAGAAAATGGCTAGGCTAAACAGACAAAATAGTAACATCATCCTTATTAATGCATATATAAATAATTCGTTTTTGGGAGGCAGAATCGTGTTCAAGAATTATTTTTGACGTCATATCCCCTGAATCAACTCGTACTCTTAGTATAAATATAAATATGCTAACAGACACTCCTTATAAAGTTTTACCTATAGTAAATGTGTATTCTTTATTTACTTATTAGGTTTAAAGTTCATTATTGGCACTTGGGATTCGTATAAGAACAAATAGTTAATAAGTAATATGTATTTGATGGTGTTAGTATATAAACTACACTTCATTTTCTATTGATGATATGATAATACAGCTAATTAGCTCATCTTTAGTATGCTACTGAATAGCACATCCCCTTCTGCAAGGTAAACTGATATGGAATACTGTTAGAATTACTTGATTCTTTCAAGACGTTTGTATACCTGCTTTAGCTTCACGAACAGAAAATGCCAAAATTATCCACAGGGTTTTATCTATGTTTCAAAACAACGAGACATATTATATTGAGCAACCTGAGTATGGGAAATCTTTCGAGTAGCCTTGTTGCACACTTTTGGGTTGGTAATTTGTTTTGTATCATGTACTTTCGGAGAATTTTGGGTTAGGTCATTCATTAAAAATTAGTTTTACCACTTAAATGAATAAGTACTTTCAAAAATATTGATTTGAGACAGACGGATCTGGTATAATAATACCTCATTATTACATGTGCAATATAAATCGACAGCGGTCGCAGGGAACATTTTATGTACCTGGGGATTTTTATTTTAAATATTTCTTATTATATAAAAGTATTACTAACTACTACTGTTCAAAAGTAGCTTAATATGTACAACAATATTAAAGCATGAAACTATAGCACTTTTTACTTAAAATGGTTCTAAAAATTATTTATGTACTGCCTGCCTATCAAATCTCATGATTAGTGAATATTCTGTCGTCGAAAAATATAGTTACATCCAAATAGACTTGTCTCTTGGTGTTTAAAGTTAAAAATTAAAGGGTGGTAATAAATCTGCATAAAGATTACTGAAAAATATGTGTCCACGTTTTACAGTTTTATTTAGAGCTCACCTAAGTAGCATCACTTACGATAAAGCGTGCAACGAATTGGAAAAGCTCCGTTTTCAAATACACTACTTTTTGACAGTTGGCCTTCAAGCCATAAAACATTTGAAACTGCTACTTAATTGCCATCTAACCCAAGCAGAAGAGTGTGAAGTTAGATTGTTCGGTAATTGTGGTTACATTGGAAAAATAAAAATTCTGGGATACTGGATATTTATTGAGTGCGAAATGAAGTGCTTAAGACTTTTAAAATAGGCAATTAAATTAGGATGTTTTTCTTCCTGATCACGTACATTTTAAGAACAAATTCCCATGTTGACTTTGTAATTTTTAGAGTGTCTGTAATTCCAATTGTCTAACGTTACTGTACATGTAAAACTAAGTTATTAGCCCAATAAACGTGCAAAATTAGTTTGAAAAAGTAATCCGATCGAGGTGTAACCAGAATCGGCTTAAATTTTGGTTAGATTTCAGGTTATTGCTTATAAAGAAGGCTTACTTTGAAAAATTACAACTTTACATCATTTCAGCGAGATATCAGAAGTTAGAATATTTCTTTTCAAGCCCCAACATAAATTCTTATCATACTTACAATCAAGGTAATCTTGTAATCTACGAGACTATGATAAGGACATTATCAAAATTTATCGATAATTAAATATGGAAGAACAGTTGAAAATAATTTTATTACAGGATGACAAAAGTAGTATTCTAAATACAATTACTTGTAAAATTCGATCTTTTCTACCAATTCTTACACAGCAGGAATTGATGGGCGAAACAATGAATTGGCACAGATATAACTGATAAAACCGGATTGTTATTAAGGATGAAATTGAACATTTGACCAAGCACTGATTTCATTTGGTGCTAGATATTGAGACACACTGAAAAATGTTAATCTACCCACCCAAAGAAATCAGCCGCTTGGCAAACGCTTTTCTGGTGGTGAGGATTGTTCCAATTGTGTAGGTAGACTGTCGATGGATGCTAAAAAAGCACGAAAAATGATAAATGTTGACGAACTGATGTTGTCCGTTGAGAGTAAGCTTTGTAAATGATCCGAATCTGCTGGGATTTTAAAATGGCAGCCCCTCTGGATTCTTTTCCTTATTGAAAAACTGCAAACAAAGGAAAAGCTTGGATATGTTCGGTTGGATGGAGGCTTTATAGGATTTGTTTGAACTGAGGCTAGTTGTGATATGAAAGGTTCCCCTGACTGGTGAGTGACTGGCTCTGTTCCCGAGATCCTTTCAGCGAAATGTGAGGTAGTGTGAGAAAAATGATGCTCTTATATATAACCTCCATGTTTCTTGTATACAATGTAGAGCAAGTAAGTGAGCCAAACTACCTAAATACCTACCCAAACTAATATTACAAATTCATGGCTGGCCGAGGGAAGGTATGGGCAGAGGGTACTACCCTTCTCTCCAATTTAGGGTACACTACAGAAAATAAGTACCTAATACCATTCCTAATACCAAGTATATAGATATATGTAGAAGACAGAGACTCATTGTGTTGCATGTGCATTTCTATTATGGAAGCCTTATCCGACCTGTGTAAAAATAACCCAATTTCACGGAGCAGAAATGCATGCTAGTGACATGACACTCTCTGTTGGGCTATTCTTTTCAAGAGTTCCCCGGCCTGGAGAACGAATAATATTATGTCTACCTAGTATATATTGGATTTATCTTCCCAACTAACAGATGCAAGGGAGGTTGGACATCAGAGATTCTATAATACTATATAAATCATATCATTGAGGTAAATTATAGCAGAGTAGAGCAAATAATAAGAATAATATATTAGTTATCCATATATGAAGGGAACGCATTGATTCTCCGTGCATAGAAAGTAAGTAATGGGTCCTTAAACCTTTTTGTCCTTTATTTTATTGTATGGACGGACGAAGGGTTTATTTTAGCTCCAATCCAGGCCTTCTATTCTATTACTTGTCTGATCTGAGGACAGACACTGGACTAGAATACACAAGTACAAGGCTCTACAGCTAACATCAGGCAGATTCCCCGACTAAGCAAAACAAATACATTGAAAGGGAAAGGGCCAGACAAACCCAACTCTAACATTAGATTCCGTGTCATTCTCTGCATTAACTACTCTTTCGGCTTTTCAATGCTCCCTCAATGCTTAAGGGCACCTCTTCCCTTTCTCATCCACAAAATACTCTTTTTCATATATATCACTTTTATTTCGGAATCTCAATCTTTTTAAAAGATGGAATCAACAGTAGTATAGTGATAGAAATATAAAGGAAACTCCGTGATTCGGTATTTGAACATATAGGAATATGTTTTCATGTTTTAAGCAATGTTTTGCATAATTTTTGGACGAAATATTGTTTTGTGCAGATTTATTAGTAGTAGTACAATACAAATAGGTGGATGCATTCATAGAGTGGTACAGATATATTTACTCTAATTTTGATGCTTTTACAATACATGTGATTAGTTTTGGTAATGTTATGCAGAATTTCTAGGGCTTATTGTACAGGATATTAGGCAGTGTGTCTATATTGATAAACAGTTATCTGAAAAACATTACACTATGGTATGTTATGCAGACTATGCCATATCCCTGCAGAAAACACATTTCTATAGTACACCACAGGTTGCTATTTGGAAGGCCATCCCAGGTCAGAAGAAAATAAGTGTAAAAGCAAGAAACTGAAGTGCGGTGAGTAATCTGGCGAGGTTCAAAAGGAAAGGGAATATTCATTTTAAGGTTCAGAGGCTGAAATATGAAATAGGACACCCTTTTCATTGTGTCCTTTTAGTTTGGGCTTACTAGTTGGCATTATTAGTAGGCTTATACTTAGCTTTCATTTTATTTGTCTGCATTCGATAGTGCATATTCACGGTTGGGAAACTTTTGTCTTGTCTTTAAGTTATTATGTTTTTGTTCTGATTCTGTCCATCTTAAATGGTAACCTTAAGTAAACGACCTGATCTGAAGGAAACCAAGTATGAAATGAAAGCTTTCATCGTCGGATGAAATTACCTTGTTGTCTAACATATCCGATTCAAAACAATCTCACTTATCAAAAATCTAACATTTGTAACAGAGCATAAACGGCATGCATAGGGAAATGATAGCTCTGAATTTGCTATTGCTACTACTGAATGAATTCCAATTTCTTCGTTGAATGTTGAATTAAACTGTGACAACATTAACATCACAACTGCCATTATTTTAGAAATTTCAGTGATATATGAATATGAATGATGGGGAAAATGTTAATAACCTCAGGATGATAAACTTCTCAAAATGATCCAAATCTAAATTATGTTTTGTAAATTTTAAATTACAGAGCTTTTTGGATAAATCATCTTACAGTACATAATTAGCTTCCGAATCATAAATACTCATTAGGTTAATCGTAACAGTACGGAATGTCGAAAGAATTAATATTTACATGTCGATTTACGTTATGGCAGTGGATATGTGTTCAAAAGACTCTCATTGGCTCGAAGTTCTTGACTGACACATTTTTGACGATTATAACCGCTGACAATTATGAAATAAGCAATACTGATAAAGACTAATGACCTCAAAGAAAGAAACAAATGTTTTGGATTTAAATCCTCTTAGATAGATATGATACTACTTAGAGATACCTTCAAAATTCCATTAAGGAAATATTATAACTTTAGTTGTGCACAACAGCTTGATAACAGCTATCTTTCTGTTTACATTTACCGTTGAGTTTGTTGATTATTTTGGGTAGCCCTATATCCCACGAGCAACGAACCCTTCTTTGTCACTACAGTGAATTAATGTCTCAAGTTTAAAAACTGTATCATTGCAAATAGTATTTTACTGAATTCACACACACACATCGAATATACAATCATAAAGAGTTTGGAAATAGAAGAAACTCCGTTGTTTGAGTCTTAATGTCTCAAGTTCCCATTGTCGCGCACTTGAAAACAGTTGGACTCTGCGTTTTTATAAGTTATTATTAAAGACACTTTCATTTTTCAACATTCAGCTTAACTCAAGGTTAACGTGCCTGTACAGACAAAGGAAACTGGTAATAAATGTAAGAAAAAGGTTTATTTATAGACAAAATGTTGTTTATTTGTTCACTTGCATTTGTGCTGACGAGATGCACGACTTATTCCCTTCTTACCCTGCGTTAGGCGGCTTTTTCGTCTGCGTTGTCATCCATACATATCTTACAAGGGCCAAATTAACAATTAAATGATATTCTAACTTAAAGGTGACTACTTAGGAAAAGTTAAAATACTCACAACAATAAACGCTTTTATGACGCATTCACATAAGGGTTGATACGATAAACAATTTTCTTCTTTGGGATCAACTTTCCCTAAATTTTTAAAAACTAATTGGTTAAAATGTTCAAATTACAGGAATACCTACTTAACTGCAGTTAAAATCAAAATAATTTAGACGATAGTAATAGATCGGGGCTCACCGTATTCATCAACACAATGTTCCACTCCCTCGCTTAATTCAGGAATGACTTCTGAAGGGATTGTAGTATTGATCATTGATATTATGTGGTCTTTCGCAGGCATCCCATTTTCATCAATCTATATATTCAATAAAAACACTAATTTTCTAGTATATACTGTAATTCTAAAGCAATACTTTTATGACACAAATTAACTTGTTAACTTAAGTTGTGTAAAAAGAAATGGACAGTTAACTCACCAATCCACGTCTCATCAAAACGCATTTACCAACACACTGAAAAAGTGAATCCACTATTATTTACTTTTTAAATGCTCATTATGTTTTAATTATTACATAATTACTTATCTTACCGGCATTTTTTCTTTGGGAATATCTTTAACGGAGTCACTGCCACCAACTTCCTTCACGCAATCTTTAAATACCTTCAGGTCATTTTCTGATATTTTAATATCCTTGCCTTTGCATTTTGCTGGTTCCAAAGACACCACCTGGCATAATTAAATAGGTTAGGTTATTGTGCATGCACTCGTCTTAAAGATAATATAATGTCAACCGTTAATAGAAATTATATCTTACACAAATCATGTAGCAACTAAAAAGAATAACGACGGAAGATATAATCGTTTTTTTGAAAACTTGCATTTTGTATTCTAAGCAAATACTAGCAGCAGTAACATTTATACTTTCTATGATTATAATAATATTTGGGACAACCAAGTAAACTATTTAGTTTTCTATTCCTCCCAAAACTCGTACAGAGTTTATATAAGCTTTGTTAGATATGTACCATTTTTTTGTATGAAGATTTGCAGTCAATTAAATTAAGGTGTGACGTGTGACCTTTTTCATTTATCTCATTTACCTTTGTTTTGGAGCTATTCATTTTAATGCGGATCTACTATACGGATTGTTATAATTGTCAAATGTTCTTTCTGACGTATACCTGCAAAACATTTTTGGAAGATCATTAAAACTTAAAAGCTACATTTTTATTTGCGGAACGAGTCAGGTCATTGTTTTACACATTCCCAATGTTTCGTAATATCGCTAATATTATCGTTTCATAATGCTCAATGCATAAAATATGACACTGCATATTTACAGACAGTTGGATAATTTTATTTTTATTTGGCAAACTATGGTGCAGAAATATTTCATTCGATAACATTCTTAATTGTTATACTAAGTAAGATGCACTAACAGTTCTTATCAAATTCTATCAAAAATTACATTACACCCAAATGGAAATTAATTTTTCCTAGCCACTGGATCACCGGACCTTTGAAGTTTGTCATGTATATTAATTCCTCAATTGTTGTTACCAATATTACCAAATAAAAGAAAAATTATCCTGCATAAGCATTCTCATTTCACCAACTTAGAAACACGCAATAGGTATAACATATAGTTGAGAATTACCAAATAGATTCAGTGTTTACTTCGTTGACGCACTCGATAAAGTTCCTGGCATGAAATTCTAATGATTTGGCTGTAATATTTTAATGAACAATTGGGTTAACATTCACTTACCTATGATTGAATAGATCACAGAGCGGAAATGCACTAGCCGGCTATACTTCACAGGAAGCGGACTATCAAGGCTACAGAAAAAAACTTTTATTTTGCTCATCTAAATGATGATGCGTAATATGGTAATTATCCTGCTCTTAACCCGTTTTCAGACCATATTTCTGTGCAAGTACTCATGAAATCACTATTTAACAATCACAAGCATTGCTGCTATATGGTTTAAATTGTAGATTCAATTCTAGATTCAATGGGAAATAAATTAAAAACAAACTTAATGATCCTCCATAAGAAAACGTTTTTGTGTTGCAAGAAATAAAGCCAATTTTTAATAGCATTTTACAAAATTATAGATTTTGGCCCTATAGAATCAATTGTACATGACTACTCCAATGTTTATAGGGTATTGACAAAAAAATAAATTATACTAAGTGTTAATGACACATTATAACTTATAACATCCCTGATGTATGAATGTCATTATTGAGCAAACAAAATCCTTTCCTTTGGTTTGCAAATTGTATTTTGCGAGCAGCAGTCTTTAAGATTTGCAAAACTAAATCGATATAAAAATTTAAATATAATTGGACATCATAAAAATATATAAATTGTTGCATTCAATCAATTAGCTAACTTACGCCAACCATTGCTTCGTGCACACACTTAGTCAAAGGAGCATAAGACATGCAGGTCGCATCTCCAGGTGACACTTTTGAACCTAAAAATGAAATTATAAGCTAAACATTTACATACATTTTTATGTTTTTCCATTAAATGGCAAACACTTACCATGCTCGTCTAAGCACTTTTCCATGTGCATTTTAATGTCAGCTTTTAATGGTTCTGGCATTGCAGCATCAAGGAGTTTCAAAATATTTTCTTTGTGTGGTTTTCCTGCAGCATCCATCTATAGGAAATTCAAAACAGTTTATTCAGATTACTGATGACCATTGAAATGAAAACTTAAAATATTACAAAAAGAACAGTGGATTATGCTTTAAATTGTCTTACCAATTGCTTCTTCTCCAAAATACATTTAGAAAGACACTGGAAATCAAATTGTAATATTAACAATGATATCCATCAAATCATGTCTATTAAAGGTATATTTAAGTACATTAACATTAACTTACAGCCATTTGTTCAGGGGACATTTCCATTGAGGTAACTCCAACAGATTTCGCACATTCTTTCATGCTTTTCATTTGCTCTTCAGTCATTTTGACGTCCATCCCCTTACACTTGCCCTCCATTGCTAGAGTCTGGAAAAATTATTATATTTTCAATATAGCCACGAATATTTGTTTGAAGTTTTACAGAATGAGAACCTTACAGCAATAATTTGTGTGGCAAAAACAGCCACAGCTACAGTCAAAAGTTTGTAAGACATTTTCTATCAATATCGTTATGCAACTAGATTTCTAGAATTCAATTTCTTAGTGACTTACTGACATATTTATTCGGTGGTCCGACTATTTATAGAAAGCTAGGATCTGAAATAGAAAATAAAATTACACTAATCATTTGCTAATAACTATGATAGTGACAAGGAAAAGGTAGTAAGTGTTTAATCAGTTACAGTTGTTATATATTCTATTGGGATTTTTGCTATCTCTGACGTAGGTCGTTTCGGAATCATTAGATTTCATCCATTATAGTGCATTATGTGGGTTGGCTATATGAAGGGTAAATGAAATAGATATATGATTAGAATAAAAACTATCATTTTCTAGGCGACTGCATTTCGCATCCCAATGACTTTAACATGATATATCAGATAATTATTAGGTTCGGCTGTGAAGGTGACTTGTCCATGGGCTTTTTGTCAAGTAGAAAATGATAAATAAGATATAGAATTAAAAAGAATTAGAATTAAATTGCATTTACATAGGTACAGTTTTTATAGCAGTTTTTTGTAACTTAACGATTATGTAGTGTAAATTATTTGTGAGCGAGAATATGATGCGTGACTATTGGTAAAAGTGAGGAATTAACTTTGCTCTTTGAAACAGTTTATAGACAAATAGACTTTTAAACATTTGAGTTTGGTTTCGAAATATTATCTGAATATTATCCCAAGTTTCAAGTAATTAAATTGATATGTAAAATGCATTTTTGCAGAGATAAATAAGTTCTGAAATTGTTCATTACTTTCACTCAGCATTTCTTAAATGGAGAGTATGCACAACTATGGAAATGTACAAAATGAATATGTACTACATAAGGAAAGTAGTCTCACAATGTCTCGATTCCCCTCGTTGGTTGCTTTTCTGTAACAAAACTGTGTGTAAGGTAAGGTAAGCAAACCGAATCACACGAGCGCTATAAACAAACTTGGCGATAGATTGATCTGTTGTCACATTGAGAATTCACACGAGTTATGTCATTGTTTGCTAATCGGGGGCTAGAAATTATTTTAACGGAACCGATTATCCAGATTTATGGATATAAAGTTATAGAATTAGACACTTAGGGCTTTAATGTTAATAGGAAAGAGCATTTGTTTGTATGTAGATTTTCTCCGGAGAGAATATTATGGCCACTACAATGCAAATAAATTCGTACTGTATGGAATCTGCAGGTGATTCCGTGGAAAATCAAGACAAGTGTCACTGTAAAATAACATCCGTTAACAATGAGTTGAAACTACTTTTAGCTCAAATGAATATCATTACAAAATGGATTGAGAACAAATTCGGTAAAGGACTAAGGAATATTTAGTATATTATGTAGATTGTAGATATTATGTGACACCAACATTTTGATGCTTTTGAAATTCATTCATGAAATATCTGTAAAATAGGCACTTCAATCATCAACACGAATTCGGAATTATTTAGTAGCAGTGCTTATAAACGTGAAGAGATCGAGTCCTTAAGTGAATCTCTAAGACTGCCATATGATTTTGGAATTCCAGAAACAACACCACAACTTTTAGAGAACAAAAAAGCTAGAACACGGAAGGGTAACCGAAAGAAGACTGCTAAGGAGGGTATTGATCATCAAAACTTTTCTGGTTGGTAAAAACCACTGAATAATCGTATAACACCCTTGAAATACTAAATAATATGGGTGTTACCAATTTGCTCAGAAAATGTATACTGTATACCTCTTTGACAGGTTGTGAGGCACAACCAGTAACATGTACTCCCGCGATTGCAACTGGAAAATCGAGAAAATGTGCAAGCAAAACTGCGAAAAGTAATGCATGTGCAATATATGCAGTTAAAACAGAAAAGAATGGAAGTATTACTCTAAAGAAGACTAATGTTAACACAAGTGAAGGTTTGTTATTTGGTTTTATTGGAAATGTTTTAAAATATGCACTGCATTTACCTTGACGGAATTCAGTCGATTTACTATTATGCTAAATCATGTCAAATATAGTTTTGATTTCTGTAGCAGCAGCATTTGCTTTGGACGAGGAACTAGACTTAATAAACAAAGAAACGAATTCTCCAAGAAAGAAGAAAGGAAAACCAAAGGACAAAAAAGTCACGAAAAGCGATCAAGGAAAAGGCAATGAACAATATTCTTATTTTTTTAATGATAAAATTATTAAAAAAATATTACAACAAAAGTGTTTTAATTATTATTATAGCTGGGCAAATAAAATCGAAAGAGACAAGCAGTGCAAGAGTTAGAGCAAAAAATAGTGACTGGAGAAGATATGCGTGTTCAGGACCAAAACAATGTGACGAATGTGGAAAAGTGGTAATGGGAACTTCCAGCTTAAAACAGCACAAGAGAATGCATGCAGATGAAAGACCTTTCGAGTGTGTTGAATGCAAACAAACATTTCGGTACCGAAAAAATCTGAAAATACACATGATCGCCTTGCACAATGGAGAAAGACATCTCCAATGCTCATTTTGTGGGAAGAAATTCTATGCTCCAAAAGACTTAAAAATTCATGAACGAACTCACACTGGACATAAACCCTATGCTTGCCATATCTGTCCAAAAAAATTCAATATTAAAGAGCATTTGACAATGCACATCCGCGTGCACACTGGCGAAAGGTACTTAGAAAATACATTACCTAATGATAAAATTTTTTCATTAGGGTTTCATCAAAGTCCACCGCAAAATGTTCTCTAAATGCTCCACCGCAAAATGCAGATACCTCTAAAAATTGTTTTTTTAAAATGTACTGGAAATATTGGGAGTAGTTTTCCGAATTATTTGTGGTGTACGTTTTTAGTCTGAATTTGGTTGTGTCTTCAGTGATTGCAGGAAAAATTTAACTTATTATTTGTTTTTGAACTGTAGGCCTTACAAATGTCCGATATGCGATAAATCATTTTCTCAAGCAAACAGTTTGCGTATTCACAAGAAAATTCACACAATTTCGGATGAAAAATCCCTGAAAAAACGAAAGTCGGAAAAGCCCAAAGGTGTTCCTGTCACCAATTCTAAAATTGCTCCAAATTGCTCCGCTGCAGATAACGATCTGGTCTCTCAGATGCTTCCTACTTCAGTTTCGGCTTTTCAATTAATGGTCCCTACAATGCAAACTGTAACAGCTGCAATAGTATCGGTTTCAACAGTAACATCCCCATTTCCATGTGTAAATTTATCTCAACCGCAATCTGGAAACGAAAATCCATTAGCTCAAGCAAATTATATTCCAGTAATGGGATCTCAGAGCGAACAAATTAAATCATCTTTAGCCATTCAATCATCCGTTTCAGGAGATTCCTCTAAAATCCTAACAAGTCCTGATGCAGAAGAAATCAATCGGCCAAAATTGTCCATTTCAGAAGCTTCCCTTGGAAATCTTTTCCCAGAAAATGTTTACGATATGGTGAACAGCAAAAATGATTCAAGCTATATCTATGAAAATAACCTTAACTGAGATATTTTCACAATTTAGTTCAATTTTCTTATAAAATATTTGATGATATTCATTGGATTATTATCTAATACAGCATTTCCTATTTGTGCGAACATAAGTATAATTTACGAAATTAGGACTGTATAGATGATAAAATGAATATTTGTTAAACCATGAACCGAAGCAGCTCGGGATCTTTATTTCATTCTAGTATTATAGTTTTAGTAGGTTAACCAATTGAAAATATGAGCAGTTCAAGTATATTCTTATTAATTTTAGAACTAAAATCTAAATTGTAGATATTACATTGACATCGATGTGCTTTAAATGTGTATCAACGTATCTGTATCGTAAGAATGTCCTCGGTTGTTACGATAAATCACGATAAACATAGTAGGATTTCATCTCCCCAACAAATTATAACCTGAATTATAAAAGAATTAAAAGTACGGCCACAGTGAACAATGTCATCCAAACCGATATCTGAAAAGCGCATGACATAGCTGATGCATGTCTTCCTCTTGGAATAAAATGGTAGTAGAACTGTTAAAGTCATTAAATGAAAAGTCAATATAACTTGCAGTAAAAGTCAATGTAGAGAGTAGAACCGGATGTTTCAATTCACTTACAACGTATAGACTTCCAGAAAAAATAATAATTCTTTGTGACGAAGACAATGAATGAGAAAAGTCAATTTTCATCATGTTTCCCTTTTCACGAATATCTGAACGCTTATATCGCGTTAGGCTAGCAAGGAGCCTTGATTTATCAAGACCATTCCGAAATTTGAACTGAGGTCCTTTTCCGGATGATCCGCAAAATGGAAATGTCCAGTAAGGAAAGTATTTTCCTCTTATTCCCAAATCCAATTGGAACCAAGTCTTTTTAGAGACAAAATTTATAGAAGTGTATCTGCCAGGAAACATTCGATAAGATTTTATCCCTGGTCCTTTTACAGAATTGGGTCCCTAGAAAAATTTGATTTTATGAATAGTTCAAGAATTCTTGTTATGTGCAATGTTTTCAAATTTTTAAGTACTAATACTAAATGCACAATGAATGAGTGACTCATCAATACCAATTTCCCCATGTCGAGAAATACTATTATTAACTTAGTCCAAGATCATAATAACTTTATACTATGCAAACCAAATGTCGTTTCTAATACTAAACGTACACATGCACACTTTTTGAAAACAAACGCATCAACCCCGAATGGATTGACGATTATAAACTGAAATCCATTGATCAGTGTATCGACAAGTCCAAGGACACAAATTCTCATTAGATTCTCATTCAAAACTTCATAGCCAGAAATTACTTGGAAACCCAATAAACCTGAAAAAAGTCATATTTTTTGTTGAATATTTTAAGGATGATCATAGTAAACCTTTTCAACTGTACTGATGATTACTTAAACTGTTCTATTTCTTTAAAGATTAGATATACCTTTGGTAATATCTTTAGTTTTTCTTAAATAAAGTGTGTCTGTTCGGCTGAAGCATTTCGTTATATCTTCCAAAAACTCTTGAGGTGGAATATTTAGTGACTTCCCAGTAACCAACACTGAAATAAAAAAGTTTTCATCAAAGCCCAAGTCATATGCGGAGTGGTATACAAAGAAAAAGAATCTTTGTAGAATCACGTAAAATCTATGTAAGAAAATTACATCGTCGACCATTTGCTACAGAGACTGAAGATAAAATTGGGCGAGGGTTATCCAGCTTGGAACCCAGTCCTGGACTGTACAGATATTCGTTTCTGATATCGGGTAGTTTTGAGCACACTGACGGTAGGGAGGGAAGCAACTTCTTTTTTTCGTCTGTAGATAAATTATTATTATCATTCGCGTTTGTTGAATCCATTTCCTCGGTTATTTGTACGCTAATTTCCGGATGAACTTTTGTCATCTTATCGAAATCTGCACTGCACAACTTAAACAAAGTTAAAACTGTTTAAAATCCTTATTTTTGAGCAGTGGCTGCAGGTATTATGCTTTGGTGATGCTAAAATATCGTTGCTACCATTTTCTTATAAGTAAAAAGAGTATCAATACTCAATACAAGTTGACTTCGATTTGAAATTCTCTCAAAGACACTGACTAAGAATCAATAAATTCCAGCCCATAACTAACAACTCTAAAAGAGGATTCTCCGTAGTTACCATGCATGAATATTATGAATACAAAATTGAAAGATGGCCAAGGAAAGATGAGAGAAACACTTTTTTAGTATCTGTCATACAATTCTGCTTTTGTTGGATGATGAACTACTTATTTAGTTGAAGAACTGGTGAGTTAAGAATTTATTGATTTGCTACAAAGCAAATGTTAACATCAAATTAGACGTACATTATATTTACATTTAGAATAATTTTGCGTATATTTCAGAAAATTAAATGGTCATAGTCTCAGCAGAGGGAGTGTTGTAAAGATGTAGGCTTCTTTTGAATTCTTCCAAATCCTCGATGAATCTCTCCGATTTCTCGGGACTTGGTCCAGGCTTCACTAAAATGTATCCAGTCATGGCATGGATGACTTTTTCATCGCTACCTTGATCAGATTGGGGTTTCTTATTCCGTTTCTTGCGCTTTTCCCCAATTTGATTGGCTCTTGGAACAATCTAAAACATCAATTTTTAACTTATTGGTTATTATATTCAAAATATCGAACTTATAGTTTATTAAAGAAACCTGAATTGACAACTTTCTCTCTCTTTCATCAAAATTAGTGGAGAACCATTCGTAAAATTCCCTGCGCCCAATCGTATTGTACAATGCACCCTGAAAAATGTAGTAGGTAATTATTATATTTCGTGATTGTAGTTTGTGGTTATAGCTCCATTGTTCTTACATACCTCTTCAGGAATATCGTCGAAAGCAAATGTGAAATCTTTGATTTTCCTTTCGTATTCATGAAATTCGTTAATCACTGAGTGGTGAGATTTCCCAGACGATCGGGTTAGTGTCAGCAAAGTGGTTGCTGTATGGTGTTCAATTTTATAACTTTCTGTGCTTTCCACGATGTCATCCCTGATATCTCTCATTAAATTTTTCATATTTTCCTCCAAGTCGTCCACACTGATATTCCTAAGAACATATCCTTCATTAATTATTCATAACTGTAGATACATACTCTCTGTACATTTTACGACATTTTTACTTACCAAGCTGATCCAAGGATTTCAAAGTCGATAACACTGTTAAATTCATTTATACGGGCATCAAGTAGTACCCTATTTCTGTGATTTTTGCTGTCAAGAATCTCATTCTTGACAAGTTCCTACAATAAAATTATCAAAACCAATAACTACCTAATACCAAGTTAAATAAGTTTCGGTTGTTACCAGCATGATGTTAGCAAGAGCTTTAGTTTTCGGTGTTGCTATTTGAAGCTGAAAATGCTGAGAAATGTACACAGTATCCTTTTCCATATTCGGATTAACCAAACGGATAATTTTATGATCTTCGGGCCACATGTATGAAAATATCTAAATAAATAGAATGGTATATACAAATAAGACAATAATTTTAAGGAATTTTAGTAATAAATTACTAACTTCGGGATTCCCGAGAATTTGGAGCATGTCTCCTGAAGAACTATGAGGGAGTTTTGTAGCCAATTTCAGTGTATGCACTTCGCTACAGCAGCCTAGTGCCAACAGTCCAGTCGTAGACGATTTCTGAATAAGAGATATTTCTTTATCGTAATCATCATCAGATAAATTCTCCAATGCATTTAGCCTCGCCATCAACGGAACGTAGTTCATCACAGACACTGCATTGTAAACACATCTGAAAAAGTCGGTGACAATCACTTTAGATGATATTTAAGTGCAAACATAAACTGCAAATAGTAAATAATTGTAATGTACTGTAAAATTACCTAGCCAAAATCTCAGGGCGAGCTAAAGCCACCAAGTAGTTCTCTTTCAACTCCCGTTTCAACGGTTCAATCTGGGGTCGTTGAGGGTAGTTGACTAGCAGCTCTTTATATTTCTCGAGAATGAATTCCACAGCAAAATAAGATTGGCTTTGGAAACCAAATACTTTAACCAGGATTCCAATATGTGAAGGTTCAATTGAATAATGGAAATGTGAGAGCGTCAGTGGAGCCAGATCTTTGATAACCAGCTCGTTTAGCTTTTTTGAAATGATGGAAGTCATAACAGCACTATACAAGCAGAAAATCTTTGTAATACGAACTATTTCTTGTCTACTTTAGTGACAATGCTAACTGTGTCTTACCGATTCGGAGAGTAGGTATTTAGCAAAGGTGATCCAAAGTGCATTATGAACGAGGTAACATTCTTAAAATTTGTGCTACTTTTTATGTACAAGCGAACATGTGCGTCTTGGTATTCCATCATAGGTGACAAATCGCGATCCTAGATAAACAGGCAAGAATTCAAATAAAATAGCATTGAATTAGATGATAATTTCTTACATCGAACAAAGGGGGTCCGCAGTTGAATGGATTTTCCAAAGATTCGACACCCGGTATTTTGAAATGCGGTGATAAATCCTCATCTTCATTAACTTCTTTCCACCTTGATGGCACTTCTGTACATATGGTATAGTATTGTATTAAATACTTTTTAATGATTATAAATGATCATTAAACCATTCATTTTAAGAATTGATTACTTTCGACACTATATTTCGTGCCATAGTAAACTTCTGTTAATTCAGTCGGTGTGTTAAATGTTTTGCAATTCAACATAAAGTTACATGAATCAATATCTAAACATTTCAGCAGATTGTGAACATCATCTTCGGAGTACTCGAAAAAAGTATCCATTTTTAGGAGATCAACTAAATTTTCTTGAGGAATCATTTGCATGTTTTCTCCTAGTACGCTAATTTTTGGCAAAGGACCAGCAGGATGTGAAAAGGGGAATTGTAAATTCCGTAAAGAATTGCTCTCTTGTTCCGAACGATTAAAAGATATCTCTCGAGACACATTAAGAGCCGAAAAGATATCTTTTTTCACTCCTACCAAATCCAGAAACTTCAAGTAGGAAAACAAAGTTTTCACAATCTGCGATCACACGAAATTGCATCGTTAGAAGGAAAGCTTGGTAAAGATTATTTTATTGTAAAAATGATGGAAGATTTTTGCATACCAATCTTATAATACCAAAGGAGTTTACAGTCGAGTCAGTTAGCTTTATTTTTATCTGAAAAAGCGATATGTAATCGTTTCTGTGATATCCTGTGTGGTTACAATTTGCCTGGATATCTGTGATCCAACCTCTGCATACAATTTTCAAATTAGTTGGCAAAATTAAAAAGCAAAATTAATGTCAACCAAATACCATACACAAACGTTACCTTTCTTCGAGTGTAGCAAAGAGTCCTCCCCTATTTTTGTGGTTGATCAACCACGACACAAATTCCATGGGCTTGCTTTTGTAATTTTTCCAAAGAAGCGGACTTAACGCCCAAGACATCACCAACTGCAATACAACCTCGTAAATTAAAAACAATTATGTGCAACTAATTTACAGTAAAATAGACTTACAGATGGCTCGAAGTTTTCAATCCCCGTGTAAATCACTTTGTAGAGGTTGGCAAAAATTTTCATGTCGAAGGGGAAATCGTTTTTTTGCACTTCCGTTTCTTGAAAATGATGCTGGCATTTCATGCATCCAACGTGTTTCAGAACTATACTTTCCAGATTCTCCAATGACTCAGATGACTATTTACAAATATACATTTCTATATTCTACCGATCAAACTTAATCTAATTGTAAACTAAATCTGTTGTAAATAATGTACATAAAATTAAACGCTTATACAAATGTACATGTGATACTCACTTGAACAACTATTGTAGCCAAATGACAACAATATCTTTCTTTCCGCAGATTTGAAAGACTTCCCTCCAGGTCTTCGACAAATAAGCCATCCCTTGACTCTTTTGGATAACTAAAATTATGGTACACATCTTATTTTACAAAAGAGTTAAGTAGATAAATTGAAAGCATAAAATTACATTTGAATTATTATGTACATAAATATTACCTTTTGGACAATCCTAGATAAAAGTCTGGGGACACAGCTTTAAATGGATGATTCTGTTTAGATAGTGAATATAGCAACTGTAATTGCTTCTTGTCACTTAACATCCATGAATCCAAGTCCAGTCCATTTTTGATTTGACATGTTGGATTCTTATCTATGTAACACTTATTAATAGTTACATTTTCTACTAATAATATCTAAAATACATAAATGGGCACTTACGAGGGTACTTTGAGAGCAGTAACTTTTTTATGTTTGTTCGATCAGGAACTCCAAAAAGATGGACTAATTCCTGAAAACCAGCATCGACATCGTCTTTCCTATTACACAGGCGTGTAAATGTCGACATATTTGTTTCAAATCCAGTTTCGGGTGATATTACTGAACAATCCTGTATTTGCATATTAAAAGTCATTTTTTCAGAACAAAGTTCGCACTGTAAATATGTATATATGTAATGAAGAGTAGGTACCTGGATTAATTGACGTGATAAATCCGCCACTCCAATAGTGGACCAGTGATCAGAAAATGCTCCAACAGGAAAAGTGATTGAAACGACACCCTAATAATGTCGGAATAAAAATATCTTTACCACTACCAGATATTGAGTAAATTCGACAAATTGATATCTTACATTTCTAGCCGTTCTTGTCTGGGAACATGGAAGCACCAACTTAGCGGCTTCGTCTCGACTACGTTCAATATCTGCCAATTCAAAAGGAACTGAATCATAAAACTTTACAGCAAGATCATCGATATTGTTGCAGGCATTTTCCTGGAAGCTATCTGGGAATGAGTCTGTATCATCCGCATTAATGGAGGGATTTTCCTGGAGGATATCTGGATGTGTCTCTAAACATTCAAAAAAAAATTTTACAGCATCTTCGTCATCTTCCAACAACTTTTCGAGGAAAAGTTCCTCTGCCTCGTAGTCCTCATACTCGGATTCCTCGTCCTCATCGTAGTCGAAATGGTCCTCTTCACTTTCAATCTGTTCTTCCGAGTCGTCTCTCATTTCATCTTCCAAGGATTGCTCGTCATTCTGCTGGGCTAATCCATTAGGTGCCATTTCCACATCTTGGGGTTCAGAATCATTGTTCTGCGTTATTGTAGCATCTTTCTCAGGTGTGCTTGGGAAAAATACTTCCGCTGCCAAATTTCTTGCCCTGGATGTAAAAAGTCATTAAGACAGTTAACATATATTATGCAAAATAATTCGTAATAGAGATTTTTCCTGAAGTGCTTTTTTTGGAAAGAAACCTTGATGTTGCCCCGTGGCGCAGAAAATTAGGACCATCATCCCCGTAGTACTGAGGAGTACCTGTAGCATCATTCGCATCGTAGATAATTACACTTGTGGAGATCAACAGTGCTTTCAGCCCACTTTTTAAGACAATGACGCGATACTCGTTCCAATCATTGAGGCTCTTTTCAGGGGTCAATCTTTCAATTATTGTATCTTCCGCCTGCATTACAAGTTCCGCCATTCTTTCAAAAATTAAATTCGACACCAGCCTTTCAAATTCGGAGAAATATTTAAGAATTCGTAATGTAATAGATAGTAAGATAAAGTACAAGAATTGACCGCAAATATTATGATAATTTTATTAATTTTCGTACAATCACGTTTTTTGATCCAGCGAAAAAATATCCATGACTCCCACGAGAGGGTATGCAAAAATGTGACAGAATGAAAATGAAGATTATTTGTACAACAAATTGCTTTATTTATCGATAATGCAATTATTTAGTACTTCTATTTCAATTTATACAAACAATCGATGCCATTCCTACTTATTCACATCGGTAGTATTAACACTTTGAACATCCCTCTAGGTGAATTTATTGTAGTGATTTTGTTTTATAACTAATTCTATTGTAATGACCTGAAATTTGAACCGATAGCCAATTATTGGGTAACATGTGTGAAGAGAGTGACGTTTCCCATTACAGTAAAAGAAAGATGTACCCAAAGTTAAATAAATGGAGCGTATCCTTCATTCTATACAACATACTTCTTGCTAATATTAAGAATAATATTTGGTAGTGCAGCAGCAATGTATTTTAATTTAAGTATTTATCAGTTACACCAACTAACTGTTTTTAACTGTACTCTCCATAACCATATCATTATACGTATTTACAAATTTCTATCCTTTAACTCTTTGTTACAGGTTAACCTCACCAATGCACATTTTCATACAAGATTACGCTAATCTTATACAGTTAACATTTACTGAAAGCCGTTGTTGGACCTTTTACCCAATCACTACAACAGTACAATTCCCAAACTTGATTTTTCTTTGATCCATTCTCAATACTTAAATGAGAGGAAGCTGCAGAACCCATAATATGTATGAAATAGGTACATATAAAATTAACTTAACAAATTACAAGATAGAAATATCTATGTACAAATACAAATCTAAGTAACTATAATAATGCCTCTGTAAACTATGTTTACTGACGGTATAAGCCATAATATAACTGTAACTGGTGCTTGGAAAGGGTTAAAATTTCTCTGCTTGAGAAAATTACGGATTAAACAGCACATACTAAAACTTGTGAAAATTAAGTGAATACTAACCAGTGTAGCTGGTGTGCAGATTGCAGAAACGTTATTATAATCTAGCAGTATAATTAGTAATACATAAATTCACGAAGAGGTCCATTGATCTCTCAAACCGTGCTAGATTACTATATTAACATCATATCCATCCACATGTCCCACAAGAAGTTTTATTACTTTAACATTGCACAATCAATCCTACTACACATGACTGCCAAAATTGCAAAATCTTTGTCGTTCTTCTCCACAATTTCCATTTGATAATTTTTTACGTTACTTTCAGTAGTTTTCACATTGGTTTGTTGATGAGAGCTAGAAAATTGATCATGTAGCTTAGTTGATTTAAATTATTACAATTTGAATTTTAGGCATTAAGAGATTAGACACTTTTCCTGGGTTCACTCGTGTCTTAACTAGTTTCATAAGAGCGTCTTCATCTAAAAATATACAATTATGGTGAATATGTTTGCGTTCTGTGACCTCTGTTGTAAACGCAATTCAAATTTTCAATAGAAACTTGCGAGCTCAACTGCTAAATTAATGACGAGTCCACATTATCAACATTTTCGCTTATCGATTTGAATAATAATTACTTACATCCGACCATAATTATGACACACCAAACATTTTTATTTGGATCACCTAGAATTTAATACTTTATCTAGACAATTTTGTATGTAATTTGTAAATCTATGTCTAAATATAGCATACTGTGGAACATACTTGCGAATAATAATGCGATTCGAAACTGTTTTTAAAAAATGATGTATTGTGTCATACAGTATACACAATTTGAATTTGCACAATCAATTACAGCGACTTTCTCCTAGAAAACTGCGACATCGACAAAGAATTTTATTAGTCTGTTATCATTGGACTTTTTGTAGCTAAAAGGGTAGCATTTTAACTGTTAAATTGCAATCACTTTCATTGCATTCTGCAATGACGTAATTATGTATTAGGTATCCTTAACCTTAATTGATTTTCCTTCAATCTGATTGACGCACCTAAATAAATTGTTATCTGTAGTTCTTCTTCTTGTAACAGCTATAAAGCTATTATGTTTGCATATTTGACTTATCCTATACATAGTACGATTTCGAATTATAAATATTTACATAAGTAAAAGTATAATATAATTAATTATTATCGTTGGTTAGTGTACAGTTGATGTCACATACAATTATGACAATCGATTATTTAGCAATTAGCAAAAAATGGCGACGCGGTATTACTCAAACAACTTAACTGTCATAAATTGCTTACTATGTACTAACTATTATTATGGAGACTAATAGCTACATTAATTGTATAAAGATTATCGAATTTTCGTCAATTCTTAAGGGTTAAAGGAGCGGGACCCCAAATACGAATTGTACCGTCGTCGGCAACGGAGGCTAACATTTCTGGTCGCGTCGGATTCCATGTAACACAATTCACTGTCCGGGAGTGACCTTGTAAAATGGCTATTGGACGTTCCTTTTTTATATGCCAAATATATACTTTGTTATCTAAAACCACAAATCATAATTAATACGTTGATTCAGAGTCGATCTTTGTTAATGTCGCAGTACAAAACAAAAAATACCTTCAGAGCCTGACGCAATGAAGTTCTGATTGACACCTCCAAAGCACGAATGGATTGTGTAGAAACCCTGGGTAACTCCTTGAAACTTGCGAACAAGGCAGCGATCTTCCAAGTCCCAAAGATGAACCCCTTGTGTAGCTACATTTAGCAAAGCCAATCTGTCAGTTTTGTCGATTGTGAAACTCATAATGGAGTATTCTTCCTTCATCCTACAAAAAAGTGATTTTATACGTAAGGTACTGTGTAAACAATATCTTCTTTTACAAAAGTTAGAGCTTACAAATTGTGATCAGTATTGGTTGTATCGAAAACATAGCCTCTGATTCGATTGTGAGTGTCCGCAGCCAACACAGTCTTTCCGTCTGCTCGGTATCCCAAACATTGTACTCGAACTCCTTCCCAGGAGTCTAACACATTTCCTTCCAAGTCCTAAATGTTTGGGAAATATAATTTGGTGCCAATACTGAATGGAAGTAATGATTCATTGTATTATAAAAATAAAGTATTTCCATACACAGAGGTAGAATTGGCCACGTGTCCCGCCAGTGACAAAACGACGACAGTCTGGATGCCAAGAAGCAGATGTGAGAGAATCCTCAGGCCCTGGAGCAATTTTGACATGAAGATCTCCAGTATTTGTATTCCACACCCAGAGTTCAGGAGAATCATCTGGGCCACAGGCAACAAGGAACATTGAGTCAGGACTCCATGCGAGGTACGACACCCCGTATTGGTGGCCTTCTAATGTCTTTCGATGAGTTACTTTTAAGTCCGTCTGCCAATGACAATCCATTATTGCAAATATTCAAGATTTACACATATAAAAAGTGATCTAGAATATCTAGATCTTACTTTCTAAATTCCTGAGTAAATTAAAATAGAATACTACATCCTTATATATAAAATCGTAAAAGATTTGTTTGAATGTATTTATTTGTGACTAAATTCGTATTTGTTTCTTGTTAGTACGCAAACGCTGTAGATTTACATAATTCAAAACCTCTCTCTAGCACATTGCAGTGCTAGGTTTACAGCTAGTTTACATATAAGTGTTGATTAAAATTATTGTTTCTTACAGGATGAACGTCCCAAAGTATGAGAGTAGTGTCTTTCGAGCCAGTGGCCAATTTGGTTCCATCGGGAGAAAATCTACAGAACCAGACTTCATCCGAATGGTCATTGAGAATCTGAAGTGTGGTTGCCGGGAAGGAGTCTTTCGAACATACATGGTCAATCACCAGAGAAGTAGATTCATCCATTCTACTATTATGGTAGGGACATCGTTCAGTTTGCCACTCAACCGCCTGACGAAGCAGAGCATCCCTGAAATCATTCAAAAAATAAAATTTGAACATCGTTAGCAAGAATCACAGTGAAAAACGACAACTGCCAATATTATGAACAAATCTTCATGATTCTCTAGTAAAATCTTACAATCTTCTTGGAGGAAGCATAATTGAAGGCGGAAGGAACTGCTGAAGTTGCTCCATTAGTTGTGAACGTGATTCTTTCCCGTTCCAGTGAGCTTGTTCTCGAACTTCTTCTGCGTTCGAGCACATAATGTAGGCGGACAATTGGTGCACACGACTCGTTTTGTGATTGAGAGGTGTGAGCTCATATCTCAGGGTGTGTAGGGCTTCGATTACCTTACAATCTTCCAAAAATTCCAAATACTTTTGTTCCAACAGTAAAAACTGCATTTCCTGTACCACAATTAATAAACATTATCATTTTAAAATGGATAAAATATTTCAAAAATGGCCGTATTACATAAATGCATCTGTTTTCGCTACATTTGTAACAACTAACGTTATCAATTCTATGGATTCAAACAACATAACACTTGAATTAAAGTATAAGTAACCGATAAGATTTAAGTCCTTAAGATAGCAATAAAAGTAAAACTCACCAATAGAGACTCTGGATTTTCTAACAAATCTTTTAGTTCCTGGAGATCAGCGTGGGCTTTACTCCAATCTCCTTTAAGAACATGATTCCGAAATTTAGACGCCACAGGGTGATCCATTCGACATCCTGACTCGTCCATCAACGTTTCAGCGCTTCGACTGTTCAACACAAGATGAATAAAATCAATACTAACATTCACTGCATATATACATAATACGAAAGCTTTTAGGTTTTCATTAGGAAACATACGTAAGTCCCATGGTGAGCAAATGCTGGCCAATGATTCGGACAATATCTTCGTCGGACTTTTTCTCGGCTATCTTGTGTACAGGGGAAATATGAAGTTCATCTTCTATATGAACACCATTCGTCACTCCATTGGACTTTACCGGGGAACTAGTTCCATTCTTAGCCTGAAAATAAAATAGGCATTATTAATATTAATTACCTACTGCCAAGAGACACTTTTACACTCATCGAAGAAACTGACCTCTCTTTTCTCAGTGCACTTTCTTGGCTTCTTCTCGCCAATTGTTACCATAATTATATTTTTGGAAGAATCATTTCCCATTTTGCGTAAAAATAGTCTATGACTGATAACAGAATCAAAAACAGCGTAATAACACTAATAACAGTAATAACTGTAGTTGACTGCGTTCACAGAAAATTATTTCGCTGTCATGCAGCTCACTACAGCTGTGCATATCACAAACTGGAATTTAAGCATAACTACCCTTACAGACTCCAGTCAAAGTCACCTTATAGCATTATCATCTTGCTCCTTGTAAGTTCTAATTACATGATAAATGTTTATAAATGTAAAGATATTACCCAATACCCAATGCTTTCCTAAAAGTAATGAAGTAATGAAAATCTCGTGTGGTAAGTGTAAATAGACACAGCAGTATTCCATTACATAATGTAAAAGACGATAAATAAACTACATAAGCCATCTCATATCGCATTTACTTTTTAATGCTTCTTTTCTACTCTTATAAAAACAAATAATGACTCATGCAATCCTTTATTAGGGACTACTGTCTACCTCCTTAATGGGGACCAACACATTCATAAATATATGGAAGAGATTTTCCATCAAAATACTTTATCTATATAGACTTTGTACCATAAAGCTAGTATAATTGACATTATTTTACGATGTAATATTATCTGTATCTATAGGTAGTTTTTCACAGGATGCAACGCAAAAGCAAGTGCGCATTTCTTATCAATTTCTTATCGTTCGTGAATGTGATTTCATAAGAGGGGACAGTGCAATGTTTAATTTCCGTAGACAATCTACTGACAGTGCATATTAGTGCACTGTACTATATTATGTTACAATCACCTGGAAATGAAGCATCTAAGTCCAAACCTACAAACAGTATACACAGTTCTGAAAATAATTTATAATTATATGACCTAACTATAATAAAATGTACTACTACGTGTAAAACTCTTCTTAATCCAATAATCTCCATTGCTACATTTTCACTTACACCATCTTACACTATCAATTATGCTGAGTTCTTTGTTTTCTCATGGTCTTTTTACTTCCATTGCAGATCAGCTTGCGTAATTAGCTAATTATAAAATTTTCCCGTCCAGGTTATAATGTAACTTTCAAGAAATTATGTGAAAATGAATACCTGTTGAGTCTGCATGTTAGTGCTGACCCTTGGTTTCTTCTTGGGGGGCGAGTCTTCGGGGGGCGAAGCCCTCCCTTCTCCCCTCCCTAAGGAGGCCAGACTGATTTCACCTGGAAAATAAACAAAAAATGTTACCATTTTACATATTTTCATGCATGACAATGATTCGATAATCGGTCAACTTATATATGATATAGGTCATTTATGAGATTGTTAAAAGATACCTGGGTATTTTCTTACCTTAAAGCTTTGGTCGATGGCCCCAGTGTCACTGTCGATCGCTGGAAGACGAAACAATCCTTGCAAACTGAAAAGAACGACCAGTGGAATCAATATTTACGAGTGGATTTTCGCCACCAGTCAAAACTAAAGAATAATCCGGAGTACAAAAGTTGTCGGCGACCACAAGGATGTCACTGGTCGTCGACAGATGTGACAGTGACCGTGATCCTGTGATTGTCGCCAGGATTTCTAATTCACAGAACGACGAAGATAGCCAGTAATGAAACCGTCACTTCACACTTCACAGCAGCCTTTGTTTCCAGTGCCTGCGTAAGTAAACCCACATTCAACATTGAGTCTGGTTACATGTCTTTAGCATAAATATATTTATCTGTAGACTTAAAGTTTCGGTTTTAAATTAAGGTCCATAAATTAAAACATTTATATCAGAAAATAGTAGTGAATATTAACAGTGAGTCATTGATGGAGTAATCTGTAGTTAGCAATTAAGGAGTTTCTTAATGTCCCCCAACGGAACTCAGGGTTGGGGGACACCCCAAAAGTCAATGTAATGGCAGCCAACATAGTTGGGTAACA